>DF239933.1:0-151052 GCA_000507305.1 Breviolum minutum Mf 1.05b.01 | reverse complement strand
CTCTCTTTGTGTTCTCTCTGTGTTTTCTCTGTGTTTTCTGTCTCTGTGTTTTTGTCTGTGTTTCTTATCAGGCTTCGCCTTTCACCGCACTGCCAAAAAGGATACATTTCTAAGTAGCAACATTGATCTCATTTTGCAGTGGT
The DNA here is from genome assembly GCA_000507305.1 of Breviolum minutum Mf 1.05b.01. Lineage (NCBI taxonomy): Eukaryota > Dinophyceae > Suessiales > Symbiodiniaceae > Breviolum > Breviolum minutum. Next base: position 150,909 of record DF239933.1, on the reverse strand, counting down.
CAGGGCTTGCTGATGAGCTATTACTTGCAGATATAAATGCTATCAAAGGTTGGTGGTCAGCTACTTCGCAGTTACTTTGATTGCAGTATAAATATCAGACAAAATATCAGACATTAACACTTTACTTTGGGCTTTCGGGATATCCGGCGTCTAGTTCTATTTCCATATTCATTCATGTTTGCTGCATGGTTCATCTACATGGAGTCACCGAACAACGGATTATCTGGTCATATCATGTAACAACGGATGAGTGCACTGATTGGCCACAGCCAAAGTTTGGATGACAATGATTGGCCCAGCGTAAGCGACAGCGTTCAAACATCCAAACAAGGATTTTGCCGTCGCGGCACTTCTTGCAACAAGCCTTTTTGCAGAAAGAGGCACTAGCGGACCAATGTTATCCAAAGGAATGATGAATGCAATCTGGGCCAAGTCCCAGCTGGTAATTTGTGTTGCGGTTATTTTAGCTTTGGCAGTCAAAAGGGCTGCCACTGATGCCCATTGATGTGATTCTTGTGTCAATGTCGTAGGTAATTGTCAGATTGTAGTGGTATGCAAAACTCGCTGCCACCCCTGGGGTTATGAGATGGTAGTTTTGAGGCCAAAGACAGGAAACGAGAGGGTCCTGTCTCCAGCTATATCGGTGCTACGCTTATAACTTCAGTCATTTTTTTCCCACACAATGTGGGGGGCTTGCAATGGTTCCACATTGACATTGGCCCCTGCTTCGCCATGCTGGGCAGGGCCCCCCCCGTGCAGAGGAAAAGGTCAAATTATAGCGACCTCACACGACCTCCCAAAATGTAGCTGAGGAAATCCCCTTCAGGGAAATCTGGGTTGGTGAAATATAATAATTTGGCCAGACGTATCAAAAATCCATCTACAAACGATATGAAATTCCGGTTTCAACTGACTCATAGTTGCAATCTTATCGGAGTTGATACATCCTTTTTTCCCATACATATGTTTTCAACAAGATAGGCCCCAGTCGCCAGTTATGAATGAGGGTCTAGAATCTATAACTCTTTTTATAGGGGTTGTAGCCCTAGTGCCCGCCAGTGCCCCTTTTATAAGGCCATTTACTGTACAGGGGTAGTACCTAAGAACTCCATCTACAAACTGGTAGGGGCCACCTTGTGGTAGTATCATGGGAATTTTTGGGGTAGGCCCCGCCCCATGCGGAGAAATTGGTGATATTTTTTCAATTGCGGGATCCACTGACAACAACAAATCTACCAAACATGGGTAAATTCAGCTGCCCTGAGAATCATTGGCCAAACAACCAGTTTTGAGATCCCAGGACTGTTGGGGTGGATGTGCGCCGATTCGGTTGTAACTTTGGAGACACATTCAACTTGGGTTCCATCCTCCGAAATTAGAAGTCAAGATCTTCAAATTCCGAAAAGAAATGGCGAAGTCTATTTTGAAAGGAACTCACTTGAAGAGATTAGGGGTGGGCTTCCTCATTTTGAGACATTTGGAAAACAAATTGCTTGGATTTGTTTTGTTGGTGATTTGCTTTCGGATTCGATTCCATAGGATGAAAATCGCCATTTTTCAACCACCATTTGGGAGACTATTTTTGGGGAACGTGTTCCTTTCGCATCTGAAGCAAATCTAAGTTGCAACATTGATACCGTAAGACGAATGACCGGAGTCACCTGGAGTTTCCAAACAAATGATTCCTGTGACCTTGCCAATGAGAAATGAAAAAAACACAAACTGGTTGTTTAGGGTGTACAAGGGATTATACTACCCAGTTGCTGTATATAGCTCTATATATAGGGAATAATATAATAAACCATTACAAGGCGCTCCCTATTAAGCAACCAGTTAGGACCACGAGGTTTTTTTTTCGTGGCTGAAAAAATGACTTGCAGTCGTCCACCCCCCCGTTTTGCACCAAAAAACCAGACGTCTCTTCGTGCGCAACTGCACCTTCATTGGCACCTCGCCAGCTGGCACTGACTGTGCGAATGCCCAACGTTCGTTAGGTATGGGAATTGAAGGGCGGCGGCTTGTGTTTTTTTGACGTCACTACGGGACGGGGTGGCGTCGTTTTGGGCTTGAACAACTTGGGGATATATACATCCGAATTATCCATGTCCCCAAAAATGGGAAGAAATGGACCTAGATACTAACAATATTATATACACCGTATCCACGGATCTAGAAATATAAATATATGGACAAATTCATGGATATCATAAAACTCTCAGTCAATGGAATGAAAGCTGATACAGCATCTAAGAAATGGATCGAATTGATTAGTCGGTCATCCCCTAAGAATCGGCTGGGACTCCAAAAAAGAGGGGTTTGACTTTGTTTTTTGCAGGGTTTTGGAATCTCCAAACAACCACAAGTCTACGTGGTGGTTTCAAACAGTTTTTATGTTCATCCCTATTTGGGGAGGATGAACACAATTTGACTTGCGCATATTTTTCAGATGGGTTGAAACCAACCACAAAGCAGAAGTGACGGCTGAAACTTACCGCTGGTCAACACAAACCATTTCTGGGAGGAGTCTTGGATCGCCCCCGCTTTTCTGTTTGCCACAACATGCGGGTCACCTTGGCAAAAAAATATACCATCCCTGAAACTAACATGAATGGTTGGAATACTTTCTCATTTCCTTTTGGAAAACCCCTATTTTCAGGGGCGAAAAACTGTTAGTTTTAAGGGTACCGGGTTTTAGCATCATGGATTTTTTTGTCGTTTTTGCAGGCTCTCGTTCGGTGCAATGCCGCACTCAAACGCTGACGGATCCTTATATGGAGGCGTGGCGTGAGAGAAAACTCGTGGGAGTGGAGGGTTGGTAGGTGATTCAAAGTGAGCCATGAAAAAACCCTGGTTGGTTGGGTTATATAGGGGATTATACTACCCAGTTATATAGAGATTATAATAAACCATTATAAGGATCCATGTTAACCAACCAGTATAATGGAAAGTAGTAAGGCTTAGTAAGGGCTTTTTTCATGGCTCAAGTAACCTTTTCATCCCCTTCTTGGAGGTCACGATTCGCCTTTGAAAGAGTAAGACTTAAGCATCCCAAAAAAGATCACCAGCAGAATTGCCAGGCTGTTGATTTTTTTGATGATTAGGTGATTAGGTGGGACAGAAGGGAAAAATGACATCTCGGATTCCAACTGGCAAGAAATCGCCATCAGGCAGTTTGCAACTCTTTTTTCTCTGTTGGTGCAGTTTAGAGCCGATGTTTACCAGATGTAAACCCATCATGTTTCGGGTCTTCACACTTCCTCGAACATTTCCTTCCGGCGCCGCAACGGTCGACGCCAAAAAACCTGCCGCCAGACCTGCAGTTCGATGTACCAGGGGGCTGGTTTCCGTCGCGTGGGGTTTGGGAATCCTGGAAGTTTTGTTAGTTTTTTTTTAGGGTGGGTGATTTTTGATTTTCCCGGAAGGTCACTCACCCGAAGTTTTAACAGCTTGCCCCTAAAAAACTGGAAGGCAAGCCTTTCCTATTGGGGTTTTTGTAACTTTTCAAGGGTAAACTCGCTGTTAAACTGCCGGAGGGTAAAAATTAAAAGTGTATTTCTGGTCACCAAAATGAGCTAAAAAGGTTTTTTGGAAGTTTTTGTTGATCATCTTTTTGTAGAGTCGCTTGAAATGAGGAACCAAACATCACATTGGCACATTCCCCACCTTTCCAGCACAACGCCTGGTAAATGTCATGAAATGTATGCAGAGTTCATTTATTTGATGATTTTTCCATAATGTTTCTGACAGGAAGAGCTGACCACCACCTATTGCCGTGATCCGTGATCAGCACAAGAGATTGGTAAGGAGGGTTTTGTATGTTCCAAATATGGCTATTTGTGCAGGCTTAAATTGGACTCAACATGAAGAAAAGGAGTTTCTGCTTGCACCGCTGAATCATGGACACCCCACAGACTCATATGCAAAAAGATGTACATCTTAGTGCATTTTCCAAATCATTCGAAAATTGGCCATGTTCTTAGGAGATTCAGTGTCTTCAGCTTATAGTAACAGAAGTTGACCAGCTGGATGCTTGAGGCCCAGCTTGCAGTCAACTGTTTGTAATGCCCATGCCATTGATCCCACCAACCAAAAACATTCACCTTCCAGCCAGCCACTTGAACCCTAAGGTTTGCGACACCCATCCAGACGGTGAACAAAAAGAGCGGGGTCCAAGTGAGCAACAAATTGAATCACCTGGGAGGAGGTTTCATCACCTGAGGCAGTTTTGAATGCTCCCCAGACATCTATAAAACTGATGAAACGATTAAACCCCTCTAACGTCCTTTACCCCCCCCCCCCAGAAATCAGGGTTTAATAAGGCCTTAAGAATTTGCTGAGCAACTAGGTGGGGGGTTGAGCACCAACCAGGAAAACGACGGCTTTTTTTTCTCCGCGGGTTTTTCTCCTTGTTCTTTCAAGTCTCGAAAACATGATTGTCTTCAAACAAAGCATTCACCATGAAGTCACCATCGTGTTGCTGATTCCAGCCAACCAGTTGAGATACATTTGAAATTCCCTTCAAAACTGGGAGAAATCTCCATGCCACATTTGCTGGTGCTGAGCAAATACGTTGAAATCAACTGCTTGCCATTGACCTTCAACTCGGCCTTGCCCAAAGTTTTGGCAGCAATGTCACCTGCTCTAAAACTCTTTCCAGGAACAGCTACCTTAAACAAAGGAAGCAATGAGGACGTATTGGTGTATACACAAGTTGAAGTCGTGCCTTTTCTCTCTCACTGTCGGGCATTTAACGTCACTTTTCCAGAATCTTGGAACGCTTTTACAGCAGATTCCATAAAGGAACTCTCCATCAGTGACGTGAGGCTTCTCAACTTTCACATGTCTGCATTTGCAGCTGACCCAGTCTTTATCACGACAAGAAGATTGAGGAAATCTTCGTTGAGGAGTCTACGACAGAAAAGAAGCCACTTGAATTGTATGTGCCTCCGCCACAAAATCAGTTGACAAAAGGAAGCGTTTGCCTCACAGGTTCACACAGCATACCTGGAAGGTGCCCTCCATTTTTGGAGGATGTCTGTCAGATGATATTCATGGACCACAACAACAAACACTCCTGGCAATTCTGACCGTGACCTTTTTGGGTTTTGGGATGTTTACATCACAAGTACCCCTTTCAAAGGTTGTTGGTCACCTCCAACGATCTGGAATCAACCTAAGTTCAAACAAACTGACCGCTTAACTTACACTTCACCTGCCTTTTCGATAAGTTTATAGATTGTAACTTTTTTCAAGTTAACTTCCCTGAGCCTTTCCGCAACGGCAAACTCTCCTCCCCAATTCCTTCTTGCAAACTGGCACCGTTGACTTTTTTCGTGAGGACTTGCTGGGCCACGAAACCGGCATATGAATGTCGTTTGATGTCGCCAGCGTATCTTGGTGGCAAAGGTTTGAAGAAAGAAAAACGTGGCAGGCGGCAGGATGAAGATTTTAGGTGCTGAACAAAAACGAACAGTTGTGAGCGATCAAAGATGAAATACGGGTAAGTCGATATAAACCCAGGCCCATACCCTAATATGCGCCGAATGGTCATGGAATATGTATACCTACATGCATGTCTTGAATTTATGGGATCAATGTAGATATATATTCTAGTCATATGGAGCATATGAGATGTAAAAACGCCTGGTATAACAGGGGTATAAGGCCATCGGGGACTATACTACCTCAGTTTTATGGGGTTTGTTTAGAATCTCATTTAGCTAGTTCAGGCGAACCCCTAAACTCTTGGGGATGATGAATATTCAGCTTAAAACAGCATGATTGTTTTTAAAACTCTTCTATCAGAAAGTCTCTTGGCTCAGTTTTCAGAATGGTGTTCCAAAATACTACGTTCCTATTTTATAGAAGAGGGTATATAGATGAGAGTGGTGCACACACAAACAAAAGACCCAACAAAAAGGAATCTCATGAAACATGAGCCAGCTCTCAGAATTGCCAACAAAAAGAAAGCAGGGTCCTCGTGTTTTTACGTCACCAAAAAAAGCATGACCCGGGTAGGAATCCTAGTTTTTTTGCTCATAGATTCCTATCATACGTTGGCAAGTCTGTATTGGTGGCCTTTTTGGGATGGTGAAGTGACCCTTTAAAGGGCGAATCGTGACCTTCAACTGGGGAATCAAAGGGTTACCTTTGAATCACCGGAATACTGTTGATGTTTTTTGAAATCCGGCTCACCCGTTAATATTGAGAATATCAGAATATCCCATGTTTCACGGGATTTCACTCAGAGGTCGTGCAGGACTTCTTCCATCAACAGTACGTAGTATGTACATATGTAATCATATGATACATGTGGGTGTTTGCAGGTTGGCCTTATTGAAACCTTGAAACAAGCCAGCGTTTGTTCAGCGCTCCTGCCATCGGAGAGAAATCCAAGGATGCCGACCTTGAATGATTGCCATCAGCCATGGGAAAAGGACCCTATCCGATAGGGGTGGATCTTTCATGGGGGCCCATCGTTGTGGCTCAGGTGAGGTTCAAGAAAGCAGAGCTAACCAACCACAGAAGGTAGTGGTGTTTTGTTTGTTGAAAAAAAGGCAGGCTTATTATGATATAGAATCAATGCATGATGTAGCATTTTTTTTTGTGGGGGGGGTGAATGGTTTTGTTGAAGAACGATGCAGGTAGTTGTGGGCTGTTTTTTCCTTTCAGGTGCCTTCAAGTATTTCAGGAACACAGTTTTTGTGTGCCAAGAAACCCAGAGAGGCACGGGCACGGAAAACTCATCGTTGGTACCATTGGTACCTGTTCCAGCCTGGAAAAGAATGACCTCAGTCTTGAGAAAGGCTGATCAGATGTCCTTGATATTTTCAAAAATTGACTCAGCCAATGGCTAAGCTTTAAAAACTTTTGGGGAGTACATATTTAGTATAGGAACAATAAGAAGTTTAAACTTTTTGTTTAATGATCCTTTGGCTGAGTACCCTCCGTAAAACTGACAGTTCGCCCCTGAAAATAGGCCTCCCCAAAAGGAAACGAGAAAGTATTCCAACCATCCATTCTCACGGGCTATGTTAGTTTCAAGGAGGGTAAGTATATGACCAGGAAAATATATCTGCAAGAGATCTGGATCCAAAATAGTCCCAAGCAAATTAATGGGGTACAGCCAGTGATGGTCCTATGGTTTGTGTCATTTTTTTTGAAGGCGTATGCAACCTACAAGGTGGGCCCCTAGATATGAATGGAGTTATAACACCTATACATGGCCTTATATATGGGTAACTGGGGTTATAACTCTTCTTATAAATGGTAAGGGCCCACCTTGTTTGGAACTTCGTCAAATTAAAGCAATAGCAATTCCAATTTTGGATGATTAACATTCTCTACTAGCAAACACAGTCTTTGGTGAGGTTCCCTACTATTTTTGTGGTCCACTTGGACCGCTAGGGTGACTATAGAGATACTCACCCGAAAACTCACATGTCGCCTGAAAAATGGTGGTGCAAAGACGAGCCTTTCCTTTTGAAATGGTCCCTTTTTGAGGGGACATGTTATTTTTTTTTGGGGGGGTGTATCCACATCGGCTATTTGGATTTGACAGGTGAATAGTGATTTTGTCGATTCATAGTAATTTCCCTAGCATCTCATACCTGGACCCTCCAAGGGGTGCCAAATGGATGGTAAAGGGTGCCATTAAGCAACCCCTTAGGGTTCAAACACCACCCCTTGGAGGGTGCTGGTACCATTTGAGGAGGTTTTTTCTTTGAAGATCTTCTTCTCTTGCTTTTGGAGATGTTTTTTCAACAAAAACCGTGGGAAGCGCATGCCGCAGGACATCCACATGCAGAAGGGATTAGGTGCGCATCGTAGGGTTTGGGTGATGTTGGGTGTGGGTGGCTTCTTCTCCACTATTGTGCCATTTAACTCGTAGAACTTGTGTTGTTTGCTGGCGCATCAAGTGACGGACAATAGGATAGCAATATGTTAATATATTATATTTAATATGTTCCTAGAATGGTCCTGAACTGCAAACCCAACCAGTCAAACTTGGCTGCGCTTAATGATGAGCAAATAATGAATGGATGACCATTTTTCGTACTAAACGACGAGTAAAGGGTTGCACCGAGGTGGGGGGGTGGGTTAGTACCGGCTGCAAGCTGCAAGGTGGGCCCCCCGAACCGAGTGACATGGGCCCCCCGTTTTTTTACGGCCTGAAAAAAATGGGTCACTGGGGTTAGTTCACCCATATAAATGGAGTTATTTCTATAGCTGGTATCTAAGATCTCACCCACATACCCCTGGAAGATACCCCTGACCCTTTACCAACAGTTTCTTTAGGAATTTCTTTTTCTGTGGGGGTTTGGGGGAAGTCCGGGGTACCTTCCCAGGGTATCTGGGCAAAATCATCGATGGTAGGGGCCCACCTTGTGTGTATACCTTTGTTTTGTAAAAAGGTGATGTGTTTTACTTTCTGCCCTTTTCAGCTCTTACCTGCTGGCTGAATGATGGGAATTGGAACCTTTTTTGGGGAATGGGAATCCCTACGAGTGGAAGAATGCCAGCACTAAAAGTGTATGTTTTCTTTTTCCAGGGTACGTTGTCAACTAATGGTGAAGTGGTGGTTTGGGATGGTGGTGTGGATTTCTGGGATCCCCTTTAAAAAGGGAATCTTACTTTTGGGTGCCCCTAGAATCCTAAGCCACCAATTAACAATTTGCTGGCTCAGCATAGTATATACATGACTGGTACTTAGTAGGCAGAAAATGGGGTCATGAATTGGAACTCAAAACAGATACAGTAACTGCTAGATGTGCTGGGGTCTAAACTCCCATTGGTTTCCTGTGGTAGGGGATGGTCATCAACAAAATAGTAGAGTTCTACATACGCATTATAAGGATTCCCTAGTAAAGGTGGGATAACCAGCCTCAATACAAGGAGTTTAGACCTTGGCACAGGTGGTTTCAAAGACTCTTATTCGGGTAATATGGATTTCCATGTGTCTCATCGTTTCCTCCAAAAACGAAAGGGTTTCCAACAATTCAACCCACTAGCTATTACTTGGAGGATCACTAAACTTAATAGGCACACTTACTGTAGTAACTCGCATTTATGAGCCATGAAAAAGGCCAGTTTAGAAGGCTAGGTGGTGGCAACTCAAATCTTTTTGATGTTCACCCCGAACCTTGGGGAAGATGAACCCATTTTGAGGAGCATGTTTTTCAGATGGGTTGGTTCAACCACCAACTAGAAGGGGTCCCACAAAGATGCCTAAGGTTGGACTTTCTTCGAAGATACCACTTTCGCCTATTTCAAGTCCTCGGATTGTGGCATGACGTTGGGGGATCCCAGACGTTCGAACATGCGCCGAATGGTTATGCAATATTTACCTACACCCTGATCTTCCAGTTCCCTATATATTTGGAACCAAACTCTCAGTTGCCATATATCAGGTAACTAGACCTTTGTTTCCAATTGTATTTCGAATTGAAGATGAGGTTACATTTAACTTGCATGTATGGTAAATGTAGGAACATGTTCCGTACATGAAACATATGGGTTTGTGACCTTTCTGGGATTCAGTGAAAAGTGACCCGACTGTAAAAGGGTTATCTGGGTGGTGGTTTCAAATATTTTTTATTTTCATCCCTATTTGGGGAAATGATCCAATTTTACGAATATTTTTCAAATGGGTTGGTTCAACCACCAACCAGTTATCTAGTTTTATAAGTGACCTCCAACTAGAGTCACTAGAGAATGAAAAGGTTAGGATTTTTGAATCACCTACTGGATACCCGATCAGATCATCCAGTCACAGCTGCTGAGACGATATTTCAGGAACTTCCATAAAAACACACGGTTTTAAACACACCAACCCTCAGGTTAACGGAGTTTCCTGGTTCCCTTAATAGGTGGTAGGTACCATATAATCCCTCCAATTGGCGGTATATACCACTTACAAATCACTTATATATTGCCTATTGGGTGGTTATATGGTACCTACCACCTATTAGGGGAACCAGGAAGCAAACATTGATCAGGAGGTGTGACTGGATGTGTAGGCGTATTTTTCAAAGTCGTTTTTTTTCAACCCAGATTCCTAGACATCCAGACGCACCTCGTGAGGATCTGTGTGAGGTTCTTTTAAACACCTCCCTAGCAGGTATTTGGAGGATTTTGGATGACTAGGGAAATTGTTTGATGTTTTTGATGTTTTTTGTTGGTCATTTTACCAGGTGCCAAGCTCAAACATGTGTTTTTTCAATGACAATTCCAAGCCCTAGGCATCAATCGTCATATTCTCAGCTGATGATTGGGGTGTCCTTCATCACCTCCAAAACGCATAGTATTTGGGTTCCATTACCATTCTCAGAAGGTGATTGGATGCCTAGGGAAGGGTAAAAATTCCGACCCGTTTCAAGTTTCAGGGGTTTTGGCCGCCTATCCACTGCCCCACAACCGACCCCAGCTGAAAATCTCCCCTGGTCTAAGGGATCGGGCTATTGCACCAAACATGTGGGGTGCAGAGGTCAGGGTCATTGTGGCCGTGAGGGATACTTGGATGATCATCACTTGTAAGTGGTTAATAATTATCACTTAATAATTGTACAATAACCAATAACTAACTACTATCATCATCATCATCATCATCATCATCATCATCATCATCATCATCACCACTTGTAAGTGACCATCACTGTACAACAACTATCATCAACACAAGTATTGCATAGGTAATAACTATCAGAAAAATTATGAAGCGACTTATCTAGGAAATGAACTAAACCAGGAGGTTAATGTGAAACATGAAANCTAATCAGAACTATCACATTTACCAAGTACTTAGGATCACCCCCATTTATTGTGCCGTGAAAAGGCAATTTGGAAAGGGAATAAGCACAGTTAGGGGACTTACTAAGGATGATCCTCCTAGTGAGGGTATGGCGAGTGATTTCTTGGGGATGTGAGGGTATGACTGGGTATGACAAGATGATCAAGATGCCTGTGTGGTGCTTGAGAGTGGAGTGGTGAAACTAGAGGTAAAGAGGGATCTTAAAATGGCCGTACTACTTTGATCACTTTGGAGCCTCACAATAGATTTGGGGATTTTCCAACAATGTTTTCCTCAAACAACAACTAGATAATATAGATAGATATAGATAATATATCCCTGAAAGGAAGACAGAGGCATGATGTGAACCGATGTCCACAGGATTGGTATGAGACAAAGTTACACATTGTCTGAGTTGCATAATATGAAAAAATGCATTTTACCCGGCCGCCAAAAATGCTCAAACACTATCCCAGACACTCTACCCCCTAAACTACTGTACCCGAATGTAGTATATAAATATATATCTAGGTGGTGGCAACTCAAATATGTTTTATTTCCACCCCGGATCCCTGGGGAAGATGAACCCATTTTGACTAGTATTTTTCAATTGGGTTGGTTCAACCACCAACTAGATATGCTATACATTGAGGCTCCGGGTGACCGGGTATGATTCGCACCAAAAATATGATATCTCTGGAGGCCCTTTTTTCCTCCAAAAATCCCCACAACTTGGAGGGATGCGTGTCATGGTCATACCTGGATCTTCCTTTCGGGGTAGCTGAGCATGGATGGTAACGGTAAAGGGTGCCGAAAGTCACACCATGTTTCTTAGGGTCTCCACACAGCACCCTTTTACTGGAAGATGCTGGGATGGTTTTTCTACTGGCGATTTTTTTCAGTAGTCTTTTCTCAAGAACTCTTTTGGGTCCAGGCAAATATACTGAGTTTCCAGTACCTTCATGTTTCGAGACCTATTTGCTACGGTTAAAAAAATCCACCCCTGAAAAATTGAAGGCTGGAAGCTTTAAAAATATCATTCCAATTGAAAACAAAAATACCATCATCTGAACCAAACCTCCAGTTTTTGTGGGGTTCCATGTCAATTTTCCAGGGTCTACTCCCATTTCTACCGTTCAGACTTACAAAAACGGACAACCTCTGACATTCAATTGGCCGGTTAGCAGGTCAACTTTCCCGCCACTTTCACACGGACTACCTGGCACGAGGCAGGGGGAGTTGGGGATCATCTAAGTCGGCGAAGTCAGCTTGAAAAAGTGTGTTTCTGGGTGGTGGTTTTAAAGATTTTTTATCACTTTCACCCCGAACTTTGGGGAAGATGAACCCATTTTGACTTATATTTTTCAAAGGGGTTGGTTCAACCACCAACTAGGTTTGATTTTGTTTTGAACGATGTTTCAGCAAAAGTCCTGACTAAGACACAACCTTGGTCATCTTACAAGCTTAACTTAAGTTATAAAAAAAAACAACGCGCCACCAAAATCCTTAAGTTGGAATTTCCTTTCATATGTAGTACGATAGTAAATATAGTAATCAACCTTTTTGGTGCATGTCATACTGAAAACACCTACACATAACGAGGTATTAGTTGATGGTGTTACCGAGAAAACTGAAGCTAAAGAAAACTTGGGAGGTGAGGATGGGTGATTTTTCCATCTACTGAAAATTCTGAGTAGTGAAAAACACCTGGATTGTTTGAGTCCAAGAAATCTCCAACAGGACCGTTCCTGAATGGACCCCGAAAAAAACCTGACTATCTAATAGCTCGATCGCAACTTCCTTAAAGGGTCGGTTGGTAACGTCCCATTCAATTTTTGATGGTATGAACTGTTTACTGTGGTAATTACAGCTACCCCGCGAAAACTATATGATGATATATGATGTATCCCCTGAAAATCAACGGTTTTCAAGACGACATTTCCTTTTGAAACGGCGCCGTTTTTGTGGACATGTTCACTTTCGGTGGGTGCCCTTTGTCAAAACAGGAGATTATGAAATGAAGTCACCCATGATAGGAATCCCGGAGTCCCGGAATAAAAGGGCATAGCATACCCAGACACTCAATGTACTAGTATAGTGTATAGTTATGGATGTTTCCGAAAATAGTGGGACCCCCAAATCATCAATTTAAAGATTGTTTCCCATTGTAACCATGCATTTTGGGGTACCTCTATTTTCGGAAACACCCTTATATACATAATATATCGGTAGTTTGGGGAATAAGATTTAGGTACATACATCACACGTTGAGTGTCTGGGATAATGAAATGGGATCACGACTTTCCTTTTTTCATGTTTCAGAAAAGGTCGCGGTTTTCACCACCTTTGAATTTGGGAACTCCCCCAAAAATGTGACCTGACATGTCAACAGCATTTGAAAAATCCAGTTGGTAAGATTGTTTGGTACCCAAAGGGACCTACCTTTATATTATAGGATCCATGCGCATGGTATCTTTATCTACATGAATAGTTTACTTTTATGGCAATTTATACTGTACCATTCTGTGATGCTATGGGATGGGCGTTGCCCATGCCAGAATACCAGCAAGATCACCAGAAATGACATTTCGGGATCATTCCAATATATATTTAAATAAGTACATATTTTTTGTATACATATAACATGTGGAAACACAGCATCCACAGTTTCAAAATGTGTAAAAATTGCAATGCCAAGGTGTTTTTTCTCGCAAAAACATGGATCAATTTGATGTGCTGCCAGCCCTGTTTCTGTACATCCAGGATGTAACTTGATAACGTGCAAAACCCTGACTGTCCAGAATCAAACTCCAGGTAATTTTCTTATTTGAGTGGAATGTAAGGTCTACGAAGGAGACACACGTCTGTAGTCTTATGTTCCTTCACCCTAAAAGTAAGACATTAACATCATTAACTATAGATTTAGATGGTCGTTTCAAACATCTTTTCTGTTTTTATCCCAAAATGCTTGGGGGAATTTAATCCAATTTGATCAACATTCTTTTTCAACTGCTGGTTGATTCAACCAGCTGTGGCAATGATCGTTGGACCTTGGATTTTGCTCTTTCAACCGTTGTTTTACGGCCAGTATTTTTGGTACCCTCTCTGAAACTAACAGTTCGCACCTGAAAAAAAGGCCGAAACCCCAAAAAGGAAAGTCCTTTCCCTTTGCCACCATTTTTTTGCAGGTGTAAACTCGCTGGAAAAGTTTCAGGGAGGGTATAACACAAGCGGTACACTGACACTGCGGTACCGGTCCTTCCAACAGGATACCGGTTCTGAGGCCAACAGCCTACATTGCCACGAAAAATTTCAAGTTGAGGTGGGCATGGCCATTCCTCATGTTGAGAGTTTTGACCCGATTGCACATACGTGCCTGGAACCCGTACAGCCCACCCCTGACATAGGCTATGGAGTGGCCTTCTCCACGAGGGGTTCCAGAGGTGAGTCTACCAGGATGGCCTCGTCAAGACCAGGATCTCCCCATCACTCAATGACTCATGGGCAACATGTGGTGAAGCAGTGCCACCTTTGCTTCAGGAGAGCCAGGAACAAGTTTCTTGGCCTCCACCTCCATGGAGACACGCCCATGGCCGATGATCGTGGCCCAGCGGTTCGACGGAGCCTGCCAGCTTGGCGCCAGCATGGTCGCATGGCGTGACGACCTTCCCATGGATTGCAGCGGCGTCGACGAAAGGATCAACTGCGCGTGGGGTTCTGAAGCAACCAAAGTTGGGTGACGATGGTGATCGCCATCTTGCTGAAAAAACTTAGTAGTCTAAAAGCACACATGCGTTCTTTGGGCTGAAAACGGTGGTACTTATAGCTACCCTTTGTCAAAAAGGGGGTGGCTGAAAGGGTGAAATTGTCAATGATGGGAATGCCATTTTTGAAAAAAGACATCCCCCCAAAGGATGTTTCACTTGAAATTTGGTTTCAGATTTACTAAGATAACAAATTTCCATTATCTAATCTGGTGGATTTCATATATTGAATGACGGGAATCCTTGAAATATCCATGGCTTTTGCCAACCTTGCGAGGTTGTCTCCTTTTTGGCGACTCCCAAAAAGGGTGAACTTGGTCAGCTAATGAACAGCTTTCCAGAAACAACTCTAGTTGGTAGAACTGACACTCTTTAGGAACCAAAGGGACCTTCACTTTCCCATCGGATCCGTGGTCATGGGATGCTTTTTAAACCTACATGAATAGTTGATGTTTTTTGAATGGCAAATGTAGGTACACATACCATTCAGCCATGATATGGGTTTGGTAAGTACCAGCAAGACCATTTCAGGAGATTGCTTTTTTGGTGGGGATTCCAAAGGAAGTTAACCTTCATTTTCCACTGTTGCTGCAGGGGTGTGCAATACCATTCTTGTAAACATTGCTGACTGGAAAACATCCACAGTTTCGAAGTTGCAATGCCAAAGATCAATTTGATGTGCGTTCAGCCTTTGGTAGCAGTCAGGGTATAATTTGGCTTGTCCCCCCAGTGACGGTGGCAAATGAAGGTTTATAGGGATCACCTACTAAAAACATACAGTAATAGTCCTGGTGACTGGGATCCTGGGCAGGGGACAAGCCAAGGTATAATATGATATCATATAAACCCAGACTATCCAGAATCAAACTGCAGGCCACTTTGTTATTTGAGTTAAATGTACGGTTTACCAATAGGCTATATAGACTCGTGTAGTCTTATGTTCCTTCACCCGAAAAATTGACATGATAACTATAGGTGGTGGTTTCAAAACATGTTTTTTTCATGTTTACCCCCCAAACAGTTGAGAGAAATGATCCAATTTAATTTAGACATTTTGTTTCAACTGCTAGATGAGCACTCAACCACCTTGCCTGTGGCAACATTGGCGTTGGGCCTGGGATCCAGCAATACGCCCAGACCGACATGAACGCGCGGTACGAGCTGAGCACTGAATACTTAGATGATGTCGGGGTGTCCTAGGTGAATGCGGGGGTGGCTGGGTGTATGAACATGTTTGTGTAAACCCTGGAACTCCATGAAAAAACCATTAAAAACAAAATAGGTTTTCACCAAAGATTGTTTTGTCAGAATTGAATCATCCAAAATTGGGGTTAAGTTACTATTTTGATAATTAGCAGCTATGTTAGTTGACCAGAGGTATAGGATTGCCCCAATGATATGTTTCTCCGAAAATAACAAACATACCATTGGCAAAATCTGCAAACCCCCGGACCCCATCCAAGAATCTTCGATATGTCAATCCTGAACTCTCCGAAGAAAAAACGAAACACCGCCGCAAAACCCAGGCCTATGGTGGTCGTGCTTCGCCGTGCAAGAGTACTGGTGGTGGCTGCATGGGTTTCTTCGGTGAAATCGTTCATCGTTAGTGGGGTGGGGGGGGTTGTGGGCGGATGTAAAGGCAAACAAGAATAATTAGACCCGCTGAAAAAAAAACAAGATGGAACTCAAACAAAAGAAGTTTGGAAGGTGATTTGTGCAGGGGTGTAGAGAAAGGAGTCACGTGATCACGTGGGTTTTGCAATGGAATTCTTGGGTGTTGTTGTTCTTATTTGGAATGTAAGATCATATTTTCCATGGAATTTGCAACTTAAACCCAAGCAGTTTGAAGTCAGGTTCGGACCATTTGCTCCAATGGAGTGGTATAAAGTGGAACACCCATCAACATACTGTTGAAGGACAAAATCCTGCNNNNTACTGTTGATGGACAAAATCCTGCACCACCAAGGATGATGATTATCCCATTATTTATAGGGTTTTAACCATCCCAGGTGGTGCAGGATTTCGTCCATCAACAGTATTGTTTGCAGATGAGAAAGCACCGTGCCTCATCCAGATGCCCCTTTTCCCCCCTGTGAAATTTAACCCTAGTCTTCCAAAATCCTCCAAATACCTTGTGAGGATCGGTCGTTAGACCCCCTAAAGGCATCCTTTTCGGAGGTGTTTGGGGGGGCAAACACCGATCCTCACAAGGTATTTGGAAGACTAGGGTAACATAGTCCCGGAAAATTTTACCGGGCCTCAAAAGGAAAGGCTTGTCTTCTAACCATTATGTTGCAGTGGTTATGTCAAACTTCGTGGGTGTAAGAAGCTTGTGATGTGATGTTTCATTGTTTCCTGGCCTCTTGAAATAATTGTTCATGAGCATTCTTGCAACTGGGGATGAATATACAGACACTAAAGTAAAGACTCAAAAGGCAGCTAAGACTACAAATGATAAATAACTAGGTGGTGGTTAAAAAAACACGTTTTCACGCCCATTTGGGGAAACGGTCCAATTTGACTGATATTTTTCAAATGGGTTGAAACCACCACCTAATAGAAATGGAATAAAACCAACCCTCATCTTCCAGTTCTATAATATTTGGAACCAAGCTCCCAGTTGCCAATGTATCAGGTAACGATCGACCCCTGGTTCCAAAATATATATGGAACTGGAAGATGAGGGCAACATTTCAAGAATGATATACAACCAACCTTCAGTGTTCACCCTGAAGATTGGGGAGGATTCCCAGTAGTTGACTCATGTTCGTTGGGTGGAGAAGCTACCAATTCGTATTTTATTTGTTTACCAATTCTTTACATAAAAACACTGACGACCAACCCCCTGGAATTTAACATAGAGACCAAAATGATGCCAGATATGAAAGAACATACATTTTGCCAAACCATCATTTTTGGTATCCATTCGTTAAATGTAGGGGGTGTAATACAACGCAGTTCCAAAATTTGGTAAATTTTGCCAAGGAATTAGTATACATTTCTGCAAGCTGGTTCGATGGGAGTGTACATTGATCGGTATCCATTTGTTAGATCCCTAGGGTGAGGGAATGTCTTAAGAAATTTAGGACCCTTGAAACTCCAGCTGCTTTCTTACAAGAATCACGCATTTTTTATGAGAAATTTGCCGGGTCCTTACATTTTTGGCAAAGACACGTCCCTAAAACTAACATAGCCCCCTGAAAAAGAAACCAATTCAAAGGGATAATGACGTCTTCCTCCGCATCCATTTTTGCAGGGGGATATTTTCCCGCCAGTTTTTGGGGGGGAGTGTACCAAGGGAAATCCCTCAAAATGTTCAAAACGTGGGCCACCTAGGAAGCCGATTCACCGGCTCTCCCCTCATTGGAAACGGTGTAAACGGTGTAAAACGTGTATTTACCCCTGAGATTGCGGTGAGTCTCGTTGTAGTTTTTTGGACTGCGGTTTCGGGAGGCCTTTTTTTTTTCTTCCAAGTTTTTTCGTTTCCCACGAGAGGATGAATCCATCCATTCAAGTGAATCCGTCCAACATTCATAACCCTATATACTATAGACATCCAAAATCCTCCGACTACCTGGTGAATAGGTGTTTAAAAGAACCCTTTTTTAAGCCGAACCTCATAAAAATGGGGGTTCAAGCACCTACTTACTCACCAGGTGATTTGGATGTCCATCGGGTAAAATCCGCACAGAAAATCCAGCAGTGCATGGGTATGTTTACCTTCCAGGGAATTAACATATCCCACCTTGTGAAAAGGAAAATCATCGACTCAAAATGCCATTTTGGTGGGATATGTTTTTCTTGCCTGGAGGGTACTTACATTTCCTTTCAAAACTACCCCGTTTTTGTAGGGTTTCATAGGTTTTCGCCCCATTGAGCATCTGGGACCTTCCACGGATCCCGAGGCTTGGATCAATTGCTTCTCCAAGACACCGATGGAACTCTCACAGGACGGGGGGGACAACGTCTCCACAACTGGAGTCCGGGAGGGGAGAAAGGTTGGGAACTAAGTAACAGTTGTTATATGAGGTTATGAGGTTTTGGGACCCCGGATAGCCCCTTTTTTTATGGCTTTAGAAATAGGTATATAAGTAGGCAGACTTAAAAAAAAAACTATTTTCATGGAGTTGGTAGACCCCAGTGGCTAGCTGGTAGATGCCAACGTTTTTTATGGAAAGGAAATAGCCGGGGGTCCCTTATTAAATGACGTGAAGTAATACCTCATTGTCCCTGAAATTAACAGTATCATAGGATTCTGGGTTTAATCCCTTTCCTAGAACACACCTGGATTCTTATGCAAACTCAATTTTGGAAACAATTGTGCCACAGAGTACCATAGAAATCAACAAAACATGTAGGTCAGCATGAACATGACCATGGATCCTACAGGGTGGGCCCCTACCAGTTATACATGAGGTTACAACTCCACTTATAGCGTTACAACCAGTTACAGAACTTACAAGGCCATTTATAGGGGGTGGAACTCTTTATATCTACTGGGATGTTCCAGGAAGTTAGGATCAATGGGTTATTTCACGGCTATAAATGGGATATATTGGGGTTATAACCCACTGATCCTAACCTTTTACCAGCACTTCCAACGGGACATCCAAGGAGTAGGGGCGGACCTTGTATGGATTCAATGACCTTTGAATCACCAAAAGTTTCAGGTACCTAAAATGGAGGAATCCTGAACCTTATTTTCATCTATTTTTGGAATGGGAAACCTCCATTGCATAAGCCTTACATCCGTACAGCTTACATAGGTTTTCGGATTCCTCCATTTGAGTTACCTGAAATATTTGGTGATCGCATTGTTTGAATGAATGACATTCCAATTCCCATTTTCAGATATTTCAGTTCTATTCGCATAAATTTAGTTGGTATTTTGAACCATTGTAGGATACCAGCTTGTATGCATTCAATGACTTTTGAATGTATCTCTTCCCATCTCATGTCTTTGCCAGGCATGGAAGCATCTCCCATGGCCGTGGTGCTGCCTTTGACGCCGCGCACGGAGATCGTGTCGGGGAGCTCGCTCACAGCTTCGGGCCATGGGATTCATCACCATGAAAAAAACACCATGCGGGGATATTTTTTCTTGGCACATCTTAGTTTCGCCTTATTCCCTTAGCCCCTTAGAGTTTAGTGGGACTGATATCCTGAACCCACTAAAAGTTTAACTTTTAGCAGGGAACCGAAGGGTTGCCAAGTTTTCCAAGCACCAAACAACAAATCGAAGTTATTACCTACCACAGACAATCAATGCGGCTGGTATATTGACGTGAAATTAGTCTATTTGTATGGTATAAATTTAGGGTCCTGATTGAGTGGACCTGGGTATATGTTAGTGGACCTGGGATACATGAGTGGACCTGGGCCCTATATAAATGTAAGTAACTGATATCCTGTTCAGGCTTGATAATGCAACTTGGAATGCATCAGCCTGGTTTTCGGGCAGTTTTGTTGATCCCAGTTGGCCAGCTGAGCAGTCATCATTTCACCCCGGTTGGTTGGTTTTAAGGGGGCTGAAATTTGACACCCTTGGAGGATTCAGGTACATACATTTATTTACCGTACTAACTTAACATGCAAAGTCAACTCTTCATGGATCTGTAGCTGTATACCTTTTCCGTCCCATTGGATCCGGGAAAAAAAGGTGGGCACCATTGTGCAATACCACTGTGAACGACGTGGCGATGGGAGCGCAGGCGGAAATTGTTGGCTGGTTTGAGTGGAAGCGATGAACGGAGCGATCGGGATGATCTATTTTTTCTACTTGCAACATGGGGAGCGTTTTAGAACCCCATGAATCTTCCAAATCACAGGGTAGTTGAAGTTCTGTTGAATCATTGTTTGGTGGATTGTAGTGATCATCAGTGTTAGCGTTCTATTGTGTGTTTTTTTTTGTGTGTTTCATGTTTTTTGCCTTTTTAGATGTGCTTGTCTGTCTCGGAGAGGGGCTTTAACAAAAGTGGCAAGCTTCGGACAGGCAAGCATGGCAGAAGTTCAAGTGGACACTTGAGAAATGAAAAGTTTAGGGCGTATACTGCGGGAAGGACATACTACCCCGGTTCAGTGGGGATTATCATAATTTAAACCATGATAAGGATCCCTATTAAACAACCATTATACACCATAAACCTGGTTGTTGGCAAATATAGGGGATTATACAACCCAGTGAACCCAGTTATATGAGGATTTTAAACCCTTGTAAGGATCCCCTTTAAACAACCAGCACAATGGAAAGCATCCGAAGGGTTTTTTCTCGTGGCTCAAGTGAACACTTGAGTCAACAATAGTAAATTCATCGCGACCATTCACCCGCCGCTTGGGGAATTCCCCTCCAAAAGGGTGGTGAAAAGGATCATGGAAGTGTCTCTCCAAAACAACCAAAGCAGTCAGGGCTAAGAATTATAGTAAGTTAATGTAAGTTGCCAAGAGGTATGGTGGATTTACCTACACAACTGGTTAGTTTAGGGGGTAAATTTAGGTAATTGCACCAGCCCCATTATGAGTGTTTAGGAATTATAGGCCATTTTGCCCCAGATACCTCAAAGTGTTTAAAGATCTTAAAATCATCAGGCCACTCATCCAAAAAAATCCATCCAGCCATACCAGACTACCAGACCTGAGGAGGCTTTCGTTTTTTAAGCTAAAAAAAGACGCCGAAAGGATCGACAACAAAAAACGCCAAACAACCTTCCGGTGGTGCGGGCATTTCGGAGGATAGGGTTTGATAGGAAGGTGCCCCTTGCGATGAGCTTAAATGAATAGCTACTTTGAGAGCAGCAAAAATTCACCATGTTCATGATATTTCTATCATAATGTTGTTCATCATTGTGTTCATCCAGTTTTCATCATGTTTTTATAGTTATTTCATCGTTTGTTCATCATGTCTCATATGTTTGTTTCATCATGTTTCATCATTTGCATTGGAACAAAGGGGAGCTTCACTAGGAGTACAGTAGTTGAACATCCCCACATTTATACCTGTACTCCATGGCAGCAACTTTTCAACGCTGGAAGGTGTGCCCCAATACGGTGGTGGATTTGTTGGAAATGAACAACTTGGACCGTGCCATGGATGAAAAGAAAAACCATCGGTAAGAAAGCGAGGCATGCAGGAGGATCGGTCCCTTCCTGAAGTTCCGAACGGCAGGGTTTTCAGCGAAAAAGGCGACTTTTTGACAACGAAATTCAAGCTGGAAAAATGGGCAGTTTTTTAATGTATACTTCGAGGTTCGTTCGGATACTGGATGTAACTGGTTATATGTAGGTTTATAACCCTAGGATTTGGGGACATATAAACCACTTATAGGGGTTTTTTTCACCCTGGTTACTATCCACAAATCCTAAGTATCCTGAACCTCTAAGTACTGAGCAATGAAAAAAGCCCCTGGTTGTTTGGGTTATATAGGGATTATAGTCAACCATTGTAAGGATCCCTTTTTGACCAACCATCATAATAGAAAGTAGGAGGGTATTTTTCGTGGCTCACTTGGATCATCCAATCTAGGATATGTGGTTAAGAACCATGGTTACTATTCAAGTCCCTGTGCTTGTGGATCCCCTTCCAAATGGCCACGATCCTTCAAGTAGCTGGGTTTGCGAAATGAAATGAGATGGTCTTGTGTTTGTTTTTTCTTGGTGATTTCTTTACGGATTCGAGGGACTCAACCAATGGTTAATTGGTGGTTTGCGTTGGTGGTTTGGGATTCCAGGGCTGACCGTAAGTAACAATCCCTTTCACAACGGAATCCTAGGAATCCAAATCACCCATCTAATTGGGATGATCCTCCAAGTACTTTTCACCCCTTTGCTTCCACTGCAACGCCTCGAAGTTTTGTACAATTCAAAAGGGCATCCCAAATATCCAAACCACCAACCCAAACCACCATTTTTCACCATTAGTTGAGGGACTCATAGGATTCACCATGATGAAGCCACCGTGAAAGGGAGACTATTTTTGAAACCTGAAAAAAGGTCATCCGTATACTTGGAGGATGGGCAGAAATCAAGAGAAGATATTGAAGTTTTCCTAATTACCCAGACGTTACTTCTTGCAAAATTTCATTTGGGTGTAGCTAAGTATACCCTAGACATCCAGTCGTGACTGCACCCCAAAACATATCCTAAACACCTTCAAGGGACGTATTTGGATTCCTTCTTGGGGTGGTTCCGAACCTCAAAATATGAATATTCCTCTTGGTTTTGTGGGGGGGCTTTGTGTCTGTCAAACAGTTTACCCTCCCTAAAACTAACAAGCAAAGTAAAGCAGTTGAAAATCAATGGTGGGAAGATTATAAGTTATTTATTTCCTTTTGGGGCCCTCGGCCTATGTTTGGAGCCCTTTTCGTGTTTTTTGGTGCTTATATTTGAATGAGAATTAACTATTCCCGGATGCTTCTAGAGCTGGCAAAAGGCTAACGTCAATCCTGCACCATGTCCATGCTATACCATACCATAATCAGAGCTGTATCTCACCCAGATGCTCCATGTATGTGATATGTTCGCGTTCATTTATCATAGATCTATGCCATTCATGTAGGTCAACATTCCGTACATTCGGAGCATATTCGCAAGAACCCTCGAAGTCCAAAGACTATTTGAAAAAAACGTAGTCTTTTTCACCAAAGACTGTTTTTTTTAGTAGTGAAATTAAATCATCCCAAATTGGGGTTGCTATGATTTTCTTTGTTTGTTGGGACCTTCCAGGGAAGAAGGCAGGCTGCCGTTGCCGCGGGGCTTGCCTGACCGCCCCACAACTTGAGGTGGTGCCAAAGACATCAAGTTCGGACCGTTGGTCCGGAGTCTTGAGACATGATGATGAGTTGATGACTGGTTAACCTATCACCCACCTAACGTGGACCACCCCTCCCTGCGAGGAATATAAGGGTTTAATAAGGCCAAAAACTAAGGGAAACCAATGGTTAATAAGCCCTCAGGGGGGGTGGTACGGGGTATGTTAGGGGGAGGTAGGTTGACTAGTAATGAATACGTGTTTTTTTCTGTTCGAAACTGGTTGGGGCGCCAAATCGGGAAATTCAAGGGACCTGTTTCCCGCAACAATGCCACGTTTCCCCAAAAGGAAATCGCCAGAAACCCATATCAGGGGATTCCTAGACAAAATGCTGGGTAAAAGGATTTTGGTACTTTATTTAAAGGACCTCGCCCTCTCTTAAAACTAACAGCGAGTTGAATACCCCTAAAAGTTAGGGCTGTTTGCCCCAAAAGGACATGAATCAAATCTTCCAATCATCCAATTTTCAGGGGCAAACCGGCACACAATTGAAAAGGAGAATCAATCCAGGGTGTAATCATACTCGTGTTGACCACCTTGGGATGTATACCTCACTACATTTAGGGATATTTTGGGTATGCAGCATAATATGTTGGGGCATTCCTAAACCCTGTAACAGTGGCAAAATCATCATCACAATTTTGCTATAAGGGACCTCTACTACGAAGGAGGATCCATTGTAACAATGTTTTAGCAGCACCAAGAGTAATGTTTTAGCAGGACCAAGAGTATATACATGTAAAACTTCCACACTGTAACCTGTGGATTTCTGATCACGCTTTTGGCAGGTCATGACGCCAGATGTGCCAGAGGATAATGGTTTCCAGGGAGGTGTCCTTAGCAGTCAGGGGACCAAGTGGTTCATGATGCTGGATGTGAGTTACCCTACCTTGCTGCTGCGAATGGAAGGGAGTGATTTCAGCTGTTGATGGCTGAAATCTTGCACCAGTTGAGTTTGGTAGTTGAAATCCCATTGTTTATAGATTTTATAGTGCTTTGTACATCTCAGGTGGTGCAGGATTTCTTCCATCAACAGTATGGCGCGAACACTTGGAGGATCATCTCAGTTGCTGTACGTAGTAAGTGGCTTATACTCACCATGTTTAGTAAGCGTTCACTTTCAGGATCCGGTTGTGGGACCTCTTCCAAGTGGCCATGAACATGGCTGAAACAAATGGGGGGTTGGCCCTAACCACATACCAATCGTCCTGGGATGATCCAAGAAAAGTAAGGGTACTTGGAGGATCATCCCAATCAGTTTACGTGGTTACTAACCATGGATAGTAAGTCCTCTAAGTAGGGTTGTTCCCCTTCCAAATGGCCTAAATGGCTTACAAATGGTGGTTACTAACCACTTACTAAATGGGATGATCCTCCAAGTATCGATCTAAGATTCCCGAAACATAATATAGGGAGCAAGCCACGGAGCCCATTCTCCCAGCTTAGCACATCTGAGTTGCAGAGTGAGGAAGTTGAGAGGAAGTTGCAGAGTGAATGATTTTGGATTCTCTCATTTTTTTGTTGTTGAGGAGGTGAATGCCGTTTTTTTTTTTGGGGGGGGGGAAGGGGAAGATATTGAATCATAAGATGAAATGCCACTAGGGGATAATGGAATTATTAAAAATGCACCGAATCCAAGTAACATATCTGGGCAATTAACCCAAATGGCAGCTCATTACTACAGTATCCTATATTGGGGGGAACTAACCTACTAATGAAGAGGTAAAGAACCCCAGAATCCTCAAAATCACAGGGTACTTAGAGCAAGCAAGCCGGTTACTGTATATCTACGGAGGGAATGCTTCGTGCTTGGTTGTGAGCTTCTGAGATGTTTGGTACCCAAAATATACCCCTAAAATCCCCTAAAAAAAGATCGAAGAGAAATAACCATGAACACACAAAAATGCCATGGATTGTACAATCCAAACAGTATTTGCATGGAATAAGCTACCCTAGGCATCTAGTCATATTCTCAGGTGATGATTGGGGTGTCCAATCACCAATCACCTACTCAGCATGGAATTTAGGTTCCATTACCATTCTCAGAAGGTGATTGGATCCCTAGGGATATATAAATGTTAAATAGATAAATGTTTTTAATGTCTCGTCTTTAACAACCCCACAGTATCCATGTATAGCATATTTACCTACACTTGGTTGATATATAAATATATATCGTACATGTAAAATTAGATATACCATACATAGATCCTATGAGAACAGATCCAAACAGCCAGCATGTTTTACCATAGGTGTTGGACCCTTCTATGCGTCCTGCCCCTGCGGTGCACTGCGGCCGTGGGTTGTTTTTGTTGGTGTCGCTGATCTTTGGAGCACAACAGGATTCCACCAAAAGAATACAGAGGGAAAACGAAATGGATGGAAGGCATCTTATTCTTGTAACCATCCATGTATGGTATATAGAAGGTATTTAAAAGAATAGAGTTACCCTCCCTAAAACAAACATAGCCCCTAAAAATGGTGGTGTCCAATAGGAATCTCCTTGTCCAGGGGTCTATTCTCAGGGACTATGTTAGTTTCAGGGAGGGTATACAACCGTTGATATCTGAATCTCCATTAGGATGTCCAGATTCTTATTATCTATTGACAAAACTTTCTGAACCTGGAGAGCATCCATTAAGTGGTATCTCCCGTGAGAGGTTTCAGGAAGAGCAATGTATATTGAGGCGTGCCTAAACCCTGTAAAAGTGAGAAAATAATCTACACCAAGTGATTCAAAGTGACCTTTTGATTCCCCAGTTGGAGGTCACGATTCGCCCCTTTCAAAGGGTCACTTAACCATCCACAAAAAGGTCACGTTGAATCACCAGGTACAGTATTCATTCTTGAAACCAACCCTTTTAATACCTTCACTATACACCTAGGTGGTGGTTTCAAATATCTTTTATTTTCACCTCTACTTGGGGAAGATTCCCATTTTGACTAATATTTTTGGGATGGGTTGAAACCACCAACTAGACACCCTTTACAGTGTTAAGGCAGGACTTGCACCCTAAAGTTAAGATTATCGGATTGTCGTAATCATAATTATGTCAGATAGAGCCTGATGAGCTATGGTGGAAGTTTCAGGGCTATATTATATGATGTGAATGTATGATGTGGAAAAACAATTGCCTATGAGATTGTGTATGATATGTATTTAAATAAATATATATTGTGAGGAATCCACCATTCTTACTTCTTTTTTCAGCACACTGCGAAGTAGCTGCGTGGCATGTTTGGAACATGGTGAGTTCCTGACTGAAAATAGAGTGTCATGAATATCACAGGTGTTTCGCAATTCTACTCAACAAAACAATTCCCCGAATTTGGCCCTGATAATGACCACCCCTAATGAATGCAGGTTCAGACATGCATGATCCTTTTCCTATTTTCTATAGGGTACAGGTCTCCCAGCTCAAGTACCTTGGCATCAATCTTGATGCAAATGTATAATTTTCAAGGCTTTTCCCTAACAAAACGTGCATTGTTTGGGTTGGTGTCATATAATGATCCCTAATATTCCATTCCACTTCTAGGGTGAAATAACCCCAGTAAAGCCCATTTCTTTATAAGGCCATTTTTTTTGGGTTGGTTTCATGTGGTCAAGAATTTCAGGGACCTATTTAAAATGCAGGTACTGAACCTTATAAGGCTATTTTGGCGGTGGGTTTTCCCTTACATAAGCTGTATCCATACAGCTTATATATGCTAGGTTGATTTAGGTACCTGAAATGTTTGGTGATCATGTAATGACACCCTGTTTTACCATTCCAAGACAACCAACCATTTTGGCAACCCCGTAGAAGGGATTATGTAACGCCGTGGAAGGCAATACGTACCTGGCATATAAGCTGTATATACTGCTAATTTGGGTGATTATATGCTACCGATCCCACCTATTAAGGGAACCAGAAACTACCATCGGAGACACCTTCAGAAGCCATTGAATGCATACAAGCTGGATCCCATTGAATGGTTCAAAATACCAACTACCTGAAAGATCTGTGGAGATTTCACCAGTTGGCAGGTTGGGACTTCTCCTTTTATCACATCCTCATCAAGCCGGTGGGGCCTTCTGCGTGCGTGTTCAATGACGTTTTTTGCGCTTTCAAAAAATGAACGCGAACAACAAAAAAAAACACATGGTAGCGTTTTGTGAGTGGGTGGGCAAGGGTTAGGTGGTGGGCAATGGAAAATGATGGGATGCTGAGTATATGGAGTGAATTGTGATTGGATTCCATGACTTTTTCCTTAGACATCCAAATATCCCCTGGGGTTTGGTGTTTTAAGCATGTTCTGGGGGTCCAGTCATACCGAACCTCAGGAGGGGTGTGGATGCCTCCCTAGTCTTCCAAATACCTTGTGAGTAGGTGTTTGCACCCCCAAACACCTCCTGGATGGTTTTAGGGGGTCCAACTACCTACTCACAAGGTATTTGGCGGATTTTGGAAGACTAGGGTCTAGGGTTTGGCAGTTAAGAGCTTGGAGCTATGGTCATGATATTTTTGAACATGTTTTAGCATGCCATGATGGTTTCCACCAAGTTCGGTTCAACAGTTTTCTTGTGAGCTTTATGTGAAAGTTTTGAAGGGTGATATACCCATAGGATCCATAGGACTGGTACGGTAAAGTTACCTACATGTGGCTCAGTTGTATGGTACATTTTGGATCATTTTGGCAAATAATGCCATACATGGATCTTTTGAAATATCACATGGAACCTATGAAATATCACATGGATCCTATCAGATATCGAGCAAATACACTTAAATTTCATGGTCAACGTCCAGTTGGCTAGTTGGAATTCACCATGTTGACCACAAAGTGTATATATATATATATGTATATATATATATATATTTAGCTAAGACTAAGAGACTAAGCTAGCAATTTAAAGATCGGATGGGAAACAACTCTATTGTGTTTAGTTGGGTCAACTAAACCGATGTTATCATTGTTCAACAAATATCAACCAAATGAAGTTCGTGTTCAATCAAGTGATTCTTCAATGCCATTTGAAGTTTGCATTGTTTTTTTGGTTTGCACCCCAAGGGCCTGAGATTCAAACGAAAACATTTGGATCAGCAGGAGGAACACGTAGGAACACATTGTATCAACAAACACTAATCCCAAACCCTCAATGTACGGTGTATTTACATGCATTTGATACCAAAACTGCCCAAAATGTAGGTCAATACATCTTACCCCTTGACTGTTTGGGATAGGAACCCTAGTCTTCCAAATACCTTGTGAGGATCGGTGTTTGCACCCCCAAACACCTCCTGAGGATTCCTTTAGGGGGTCCAACTACCGATCCTCACAAGGTATTTGGAGGATTTTGGAAGACTATAGGGAATAACTGTTTCCAAAAAAGACATCACCCAAATCTTTAACCTTGCTCTGGGCGGAACATGCGGATCAAAGGTTTAGGCATCCCATCATACATATGTACCCGATTTGGGCCAGTAATTGAACGGTTTTCTCCGAAACGACCATTATTTTACTAGGGATGCTCCTACTAGTTCTAGACTCAAAACCCCTATAAATTTAAATGGCCTTACAAATGGGTTACCAGGATCATAACCCCTATGAATGGAGTTATAACCCTGCTTATAACTGGCAGAGGCCCACTTTCTATGTTTTCCCGGACTTTCAGGATCTACGTGTACTGTATTGCAGTGTTGCGATTTCTTTCCAGACATGCATATATATATATATATTGGAACCGTCGTTTCGAAAACAACAAAAACACCTCGTAAAAACCCACAAAATCGCCTCCGCGGGGCCAGAACACGACCTACTACACAGAAGTCATGTCTCTCCCAGAGAACTTCAGGCACACGTTTGGATCGGGGATGTTGTTTTTTTTTCTGCGTCAAAACTCTTGGAAAATGTATACCTCCATGTATGGAATATATTTACCTACCAGCACCAAAAAAAGACGGGGTGCAAAAAATTGACATCCATTTTGGGATGGTGAATTGGTCCACCATTTTACACGGCCCTGGTCCAGGTTACATTTTGGGGTCCAAGGTTATGATTTTTATGTAGGTACACTCCGGTAACCTAACATAGCAATGGGAATTTCCACCATCTGAAGATGTATCTCCCATCAAAAATGGTGGATTTTCCAGCCTGCCATGTTAGTTTACCAGAGGGTAGGGATAGCAACCAGTCCCAGTAGTCTCGGCGCGCATTTAAGGGTTTAGTTGTTTTGGGTGAAACTCTGAAACTCCCATTTTGGATGTTTTTTTGATCCTAGAACACCTAACCCCAAAAACTTCCAGATACATGGCGGTTTCCGCCCCTTCAGAAGGTAGGTGAGTTTTCCCTGACCCATGTTTTTCCCTTACATCAGGATCCATCAGGAATTTGAGATAATGTACTTTTCAATTCATGAATTGAGAGTTTGGAGGGTGAATGTGTTTCAATATGTTTCGAGATGGTGTTTTTGTTGGCGAATTTGTGTGGCAAGGAGTGTGTGTTTGTTGTTCAATGTTCATAGGCATTTTTGGTTGTGATTTTGTTTGATTGGCTGTAAGAAGTGTAGGAAAATTCAGCAAGTATGCAAAGATGCTGTATTAATGTACAAGGAAAGATGATAGATGTTGTATGTTCATCCTGTGTGAGTTTGCATGTTTTCAACGATGATTTTTACTTAAAACATAATCTTGCGTGATCTTCCTAGATTCATTGAATTCGATAGCAATTGCTGTTTAATTTCTAGCAGCAACCTTCCAACATTCTATAGCGGTTGCCTTTTCCTTGCTACTAGTAGCAGCAACCTTCTAATAAACACATTAAAACACGAGTCAAAGAAGAAAAGGTCACGAAAGTCCAACGAAAATCAGTCAAAAGGGGAATGCTGACAGATGCTCCATGTCGTATGGAGCATGTACCTATATACATGTCTCATAGATTTATGCCAAATTGCGGCCATCACAGATGTTTGCACCATCGCCACCCAGACGGGAAAGAAATCTGCAATAATCCACAACATATCCACTGAATCATTGATTGCTAGAAGCCATTCTAATCCATAGGATCCATGTATTGTAGATTTTAATATTTACATTTACCATACAAATCAACCATTCATGTGGGTATAAATACATCATGACCATCGGTTTCCTATGGGTATACTGGTGAGTTCCCCAAATCCTCAGAAGGTAAAAGTTGGATGTAACACATACCTGTCAAAAAGGTACCCCCCAAAAAACCTGGTGCTTTTTTGAGAATTCGCAAGCATCACCAAAAAAAGCCATTTCCCTAAGCCTCTTGGGTACCTACTAGGGACATACCCGTATCTCAATGCGAGGGGTCCGTACCTCGTATGTCTTAGCGAGGGCCCGGGGTCCTCAGGGATAATGTGATCAGGGGTCGAGGTACCGAAGTTATGCTCAAACAAGAGGAACACCGATGCTTTTATTCACATCACTTGCAAAAGGTAGATACCTGAAGGGCACCATTGGCAGACCTATAGTTATATCTAACGCGGACCAAAACCATACAGTTGAGGATACTGCAATGAGGTTAACATACATAGTGCCCATGTGGACAAAAGGACATCCATCCACTCAAGGATGTATTTTTTTTTCTCACCCGTTGCTTGCTGCGCGATGGGTCTGGGAAGATGCCGGCACAATCTCAATGCCTCGGCCGAAGCGCAAACGAGGACTACTGGGCAGTGTTGCGAACCGGTTTGTTGGATAGCTAAGTGCCAAAGATCTTTGACATGTTTCTCTAAAGTTTTCTCTAACCTTTAGCCTTGATGGCTCACAGGGCACTAAGGGAAACCATGGGTGCAATGGATGGTCGGGAACTGGAGGTCATAGGTTTCTTAGCCTGCATGATTTGTATGTGTGTGTTCTCCATGACGATGCAGATTCAATAATGAGATTGTTAATTTGATCATTCACCCAAAGTAAGGTATATTGAAGAAGCACATTCCGGCCTCTGTCTTCCTTCAATGTGCCGAAGCCAAACCACCGATGCAAAACACTTTGTTCCCGGATATCGATCCAACAAGGGTGACCTTTAGCAATTTGCAATACTACCTTGACCTCGTGCTAGCCCTTTTCGATTTATCCCCAGAAGGATCCTTGATCGCGGTGTATAGACTTTTGATTGTTGCATGTACATGTATTTTTTTTTGCATACGTGCATGCAATTTAAGCTAAGGGAATTATACGTCGATGTTTCTGAAGAAAGTCTTCATGGTCATCGATGACGATGCACAGTTTGGTTTGTCCAAAAGGCGGTACCAACGTGACAAGAAGGGATGGGCCCAAGATGAAGCAACAACCCTTTACGAACTCCTAAGTTATAGTCGCAGATATTGGCGCAAAGCTGTTACAAGGAAGACTAGTGGAAAAGCTACCAGGTTGCAGGTATACAAATAAAAAGTCGAGACTACAGTTCATACGGTTTTTGCATGGAAGAAAACCTGCACCACCTGGGATGTAAAAAACCTATTTAAAAATTTATGCATGGGATAAATTACCTATGGTGCAGGATTTCTTCCATATGTATGTTTGAACCATGGTGCATTTGATAAGCCTCAAAACACCTCCCTTTTTGGTAGTTGGAGCTCTAACAAATGAGGTTGCAGCTGCCCTCATGGCAGTGATGACGCCGTGCGAACGTCGGGCACGACCAAGTTGCAGGGGTAAGAAAAAATTAGAAACTGTTGGGAACACCGAAGATGACTCTCCCCAACCTGAACAGCCTAAGCCTATATGTTCAATGGATGATGATGTTGAGATCATTGAGAGGGATTCTCCAAATCAAAAAGGCTGGATTATTTTTGTTTTGTTTCTTGTTCCCACTTTTCCTTCATTCCCTGGGTCTCCGGCTTTGCGTGGAGGCACTGATTTTGCTAAAGATATTGAAGGGCACCTGGAACAATGTGAAGCATCTCGTTGTTGAAAGTCCAACTGATTCACGTGAGGGTGGTTCTTTAAAGTTGATGTTTTTATATAGCTAGGTAATGCATTTTATTTTATTATGTATCCCAATGTCTGATCACATCATATAGTACATACCCAGGTTTTGAATCAAAGAAGGGTCACGAACCCACTAGTGTCAAAACAACATCGCCGTAGGCATGTGCCAATGAAGCTTCATCGTCCAGTGGTTTCAATCTTAGAATTATAGAATGGGCTTGAAATCTAGGCAGTGTCAAAAGCTTTGGTTGGTTGGCGTCCCAACAACTAACAAAGGCATACCACAAACCTCAAAAGATAATTTTTGACACGGCCTAACATGAATTAGCCAATGTTAGATGTTCACAAGTTAAACAAATCAGATTTGGATCTTATGTACTTGAGGTCTAGCACTATGTCATCAAGAGGTAATGGATGTTGAAAAAGAATCCTTTTGGGGGCCAGAGTCACAACCAAGAACTGCTGCTGAGTGGTCACTTTGGTTCCCCAATGATACTTTGCCAGCATCGCTCGTAACTCATGAGGGTGAATCCAATGACGAGATCATGGCACCAACCAATCCCGATGTCCATGAAATTTCTGATGGGGAGGAGACTGTGGCATTTGTTAGATCTACACATGAATCAAAAAACAAAAAACACCGCGGTAAAAAAAACAAGTCGAAACCTGCCAGCCCTCACGTTGGAGGAGCCCATCATTGGTTTCCCCACCGAGCGAATCATGGCATTTCAGCCGGAGATTGTTGCCTGGCAGTGCGTGTGTGGGCCGGGATATGTGTTTCATGGGAATAGGCTGCATGTTGCAAACTACATGAACTTGATAAACATCCTTCAATTTCCCCGCAGTTATATGTTCATGAACCAGTAGTCTGAGGTTGGACCTGATTACCCCCATGATGGTGGTTGCGGAGACGAAATTGTATGCCTTGATGATCTTCCTCCCCATGATCTTCCTCCCCATCTCCCAGAAGTTTCTCTGACTGATGTGACACAAGATGCTACGAATACCCAAGAGTCTACTGCACCTAAAACTGCTCAGCTTTGCACTACAGAAAGAGCCACAGAACCAGTTGCAGCAAACCAATCGGAGTCCAAGACTAAGAGCACTACCAATCCTGATGACTACAAATACCCAATCCCAGCACCACCGGCTTATGTGAAGGAAGTTGAACTAGCTGTAGACGCAGCCCCACCAGCTGTTTTCTCCGAGCAAGCCAGGCCAAGGGGCAGGAAATCCAAAGCTTCTGCAAGCATTGCAGAGGAGATTGGTGACACTGAGGGGGGTGAAGAAACGGGAGAGAGCAAGGACCGATCAAAACGGAAAGCATTGCCCAAAACCAAGGCAGCAGCAAAACCTAAATTTGGTAAGCCAAAGGCAAAAGCACGTGCGAAGGCCAAGCAAACAAAGAAGCCACAGGAGAACAAGCGCAATGAAACAAAGAAGCCACAGGAGAACAAGCGCAAGCAAACAGGCAAAAACAACAAACCTCTAAGACCAGGTTAGACTATTTTCTGACTATTAGGTTATCAGCTTTTCCTAGACAAATTTCTGACTATTAGTTAATTTTGAGAATAACCTAAGCCTAGGTTATTTTGAAAATAGCCTCAAGGTTATTTTGAAAATAACCTTGGAAATAACCTGGAAAAACACATGTTTTTCTAATAAAAGCACATGTGTTTGGCTGTCAAATCATTCTGACAAGGACCAGCTACCAACCAGTGCATCAAAACTTCAAACAAGCAAAGTGCTTCCTTTTTGCTGAAATGTCATCTAATACATGTGACATGTAGCAAACATGTTACTTAACAAATCGACTACATTTTGCCTAAATGTTACTTAACACATAGACACAATGAACAAAAATGTTACTTAGAACATAGACTACAATGAACAAAAATGTTACTTAGAACATAGACTACAATGCACATAAATGTTACTTAGCACATAGACTACAATGAACACAAATGTTACTTAGCACATGCTACATTTGACACAAAGTTGACTTTGCACACATGTCACAAAAACAATTCTTTGTTTGCCCCACCCACCCACTCATGCTAGGTGGTGGTTTCCACCCATTTGAAAAATATTAGTGAAAATGGAAATCTTTTTCAGGTAGGGATGAAAATAAAACAGTTGAAACCACCACCTAGCAAAACTTGATTGCCTTCTTTTTTCACATCCTTTCCAACTGCAAGCGCAATGCTATTCGCATTTTGGCCACCATCTTTGCAGTGACCTGGGGTCCTCTGATCCCTCTGCAACAAGACTGTGCCAAAGTTCTGTGCACATTCATGTTGTCCTCTTGCCTGAAGCACCATGTCAAGCGAGGGGAGAGATAAGAAGAAGCCAATGCGCAATGCAAAAATGCATGCAGTTTAGGAATGGCTGCAAAGAGTTGTGCACCATTTTCCTCATAGCTAATGTTCAAGGACCTGTGCAACTGAGCCATCCCGAAACACATCTGTTTCAGTCTGGAATGGTCTGCTGTGGAAAAAGCAAGTGTGTTTTCATTCTCCTTGATCAACTTCTCCACAGCCACATTCAATTTCAACCATGTGCGAATCTGTTTATGTTTTTCATCTTCTGTGTCCATGAAATCTGTCCAAAGCGCAAGCATGGGTTCAGCTATTGCAGCAATTTGAGCAGCTCTCCCTTTGAGCTTTGGCCCACCAGACTTCCTCTTGAAAAGGCTAAGTTTGTTCATCCCTCGATATCTTTCCACGATGTGTTTCTCTTTGTAAACAGAAAGAATCTTTTGCCAGCATGTCTGAAGGTTCTGTAATGGTGCTTCTGGGAGCAGCTCATGACACAACAGCCACAGGCAAGAGCCATGGAAGACCATGTCTGTTCCAAGAAGCTTCGCATGCATCCAGTCATAACATGTTGCCACTGCAGTCATACCAGGCAACTTTTGAAACAAGACACATGTGGATCGATCAGGCCAAGAAGCCCACCTAAGCTTTGCACAAAACAAAGAATCCACAAATGTTCAACCAAAAAAACCCTTCACAATTTTCTTTTTTACAATCAAAAACCATACTGCAAATGCTTCAAAAACCAAGTGACGCGGCTGGTTTCCATTGCATGGACAACCACTTAGCTGACAACCTGCAATCCTTCCAAGAAGTTTCGTCGCTTCCACCAGAGCATCGACACAAAGCACAAGGGTTTGTTTTGTTGGCATAGTGAGGGAGCTTCAGCACTGAATTCATGTATTCAAGATCTCCCACAAGGCTCCAAGGAATTGCGCAAAAACCATCTGCAAGCAGTGTGCCAGCCTTCTTGCCTTCATTGGAATCTGGAGAATATCTTTGCCCCAAATGATTTTTTCCAGGCCACTTCCCTTCCTGGAGTGCTGCGAAAGACCAACTCAAGACACTGAAGAATTCATCAAGTGTTGTTGGCCCACTGCATTCGTCAAAAAAACTCCAGATGTGCAATTGCATGTCCTTAGTCTGTCCTTGTCCCAGCAGAGAGTTCCAAGAAAAGATGGTTAACTGTCGAGACCATATTTTGCCTATTCCTATCACTGGGGTGCCATCCCCGTGGAAGGCCAGTGGAAGCATCTTCTTGTGGAAGTTTCTGCAGGTGGAAAGAACAGAATGGGCATGATATGCAGGATGATTTCTTTGAAGTTCCCAAAATTCTTCCAATCTATTTTGACTTGGGAGCATTATTTGGCGCCATGCTTGAGGATACTGGTGATAGATGGTGCTGAAGAGTTCGTGAGGCAGCAACATGGCTTGCATGGTTCTGTTGTATGGTGCCTTGAAGTTCACATTGCAGAAAAATTGCTTAGGCAACCTGCATGTTTCGTTCGCTTTCCCAAGAATCTGATTGTGCATCTTGTTCCTTGTCTCATGTTTGTGGCAAGAAACAAAAAACCCTTTGGTAGGTTGGAAAACACACATGGTGGTTTACCAAAAAACTTACACCCCAAAGGTCAAAATTGAAAATGCCTGAAATCTACCCAAGGCACTTGTATTGACCACTGGTGCCAAGTTTTGCGAAAAAGTCCAAATCAGCTGGAGGTTCAGTTTGCAGTGCTCGAAAATCTTTGCAAGCTTTGGCTGAATATTCTTGAACTTCTTGAGGAGACAAAACACCCCAGGCCCATTTCTCTAAGAAAGAATTTGCCAGCTCTGAAGAAGTAGGTGGCATCGGGTTTTCAAGTGCATCTTCTCTTGAAGAAGCTGCAAGTCTTTGGTTGATACCTCCTCTTCGTCTCTTTTTGTGAGGTGGTTCATCCATTGCTGCGAAAGGGAAAAAGCAAATGCTACTTAGGGAATGAAAACCACATGAAACTCATTTTGATTCATATGCGATATTTCTGCTGTGACAAAGACTGCAAAAACAACCACCAAAATGTGAGATATGAAAGAATTCAATTCAGCACTGAAAAATGGTGAAAATCTCTGCGTGATTCTGATTCCACAGTCTTGTTAGAAAGAGAGCTTCGAAATTCACAACAACTTCCCCAAGCAAGTCTTGATTGTGATTTCTTTGAAGGAATATATGTTACTTAGTAAACAAAAACAGACAACAAATGTGACCAAAGAAATGTTACCTAGTCACAGCTGTAGAAACACATCTTCCTTCCATGGGTGTGTAGAATTTACTTGGCAATCCTTTGTCTTTGAAACTGAAAGTGCCCTTCCCCTTTGCTTGTCACAAAAATCCAATGTTTGCGCAATATTTTTTGGACCTCCAAAGAAGTTTGCCCTGCTGTTTGCTTTGGCAACTTGCTCTTTGTTTTGCAAGTGAAGTTTCAAAAAAAACCACACAACCTACAGCTTTGGCAGCCAAAAGCAGGTCTTCGTGGTGGAAACATAGTTTTCTGAACAATGTTGTTAACAAGGTGGTTTCAACATGGTGGTTGCATGAGATTGTAAGAACTGAATAATGGTTTGCTGTAATGCCATTGTGAAAACCACATGTAAAGGCCTGCAACAAGTGAGTCTACAGTTGCTTCCTAGTGCGAAGCAGAGCCTTAAACTGCTCAGTCTTCTCTTGCAATCTGGTAGCTGCATCTGCTTGTTGACTCATGTATGTTCTGAAGTTCGTCGGGGTCAAAGCTTCATCACCTGGAAGCTCCTGCACTCAAAGTGGTTGACATGACAAAATTTAGTTATGAACAGCAGCAACTACAACAGTCCTTCCATGTCAGCACTGTGTCGTTCTTGTTGACCCAATCCTTGATCTCCATGACAGTTCCCTTGAAAGCCCTTTTGTCACTTTCATCTGTGCACTTCCCAAGAAGTTTCAAACATGTTGTCAAAAGCCTCTCATGGGCTTGCTTCGCTTCAGACAGCATCTCTTCCATGGCTTTTGTCAAACCTGCCTGCTCAATGCTTTTTTGATTGACAACACTGCTGGAAGCTTCTTCCAGTTGCTTGTTCTCCAGGCCAAATTCCCAAGACATATTGCTGAATGCCTTTCGCATTGTGCTAAACTCATCCTTTTCCAAGTGAACCTTGCCAGCATACAGCTTTTGCATCTCTTGTGAAGCTTTTTCAACTCCTGCAACTGTTTGTCGAAAGCCACAAAACTCGGTACCATCTTGGTCCCAGACTTGCACATGTCCTTCTGAAATGGCATTCTCCAAAGCATCTTTTTGTCCATGGAACACCTGCCACAAAAACACTTGCCGAGGTGTTCCCTTTCGTTCGTCCCTTCCATACTTTCTGTGCCAAGCCTCTCTGTACACCTCGAATTCTGGCTTGGTGGCAGTCATTTGGTAACCACCTTTGCCATTGCTTTCGAACAGCTTGTTAATCAAATTGGTTCTGTAAGCCCTTGGATTTGTTTGCTTCTTGCTCTCGACCTCGATCATCTCTTTGATGTGCTCTGGAATCGCCTTTGCATCCAGGAGCTTCCTGTATTTTTTGGCTTTGCCTCTGTTCCTTTTCTCAAGGCTACCTTCACTTTCACCTTCGCTTTTCGCCTCCTTCTCCTCATCTGAGCCTCATGAGCATAATCATTTGTTTTTTCGGAAATGACATAGGAACAGCACCAGGTTAATGCAAACATATTACTTAGAACATATTACTGGGGAAGGAGACCTACATTAGAAAAAATGTTGCATAGAACATACTTCTTAGGAAGGAGACTTGTATTAGAACAAATGCTACTTCAAAAATATTACTTAGCAAACAGCCCTAATAGTTAGAAAAAAATGTTGCCTAGAACATATTTCTTTGGTTAAAGATTTGTATTAAAACAATTGCTACTTCAAACATATTACTTAGAAAGCAAGCAAATATTTCAAAAGTGTTACTTAGAACATGCTACATTTAAAAGTTCTGCATTTGTCACATGTATGTAAAACCTTTGCTAACAAATTGCAGCCGCAGCCTTCTTCAGGTCCTTTTCGCCACTTTTCAGCTTTGCTCCTAAGATCTTCATTCTTTTTCTTTGGCTCTTTGTCTTTGTCCTTCTCCTTGTCCTTCTCCTTGTCCTTGTCCTTGTCCTTTTCCTTTCCTTTCTTTTTTTCACCACTTTTGGCCTTGGCCTTTGCTTTTGCTTTGCCTTTGGCCTTCGCCTTGGGCTTAGTCGCACCTTTCTTCTTGGTGTTCTTTTGTGTGTCTTTCTTCTTCTCTTCTTTCACTGTTTCGTCCTGGCTGTTCTTGTCCTCTTCATCATCTTGAATCTCCTTCGTTTCTGCTGTATCTTCCACCTTTTCCTCTTCTTCACTCTTTTGACTCTCTTCAGCAGAAGCTTCAGTTGCTTTACTGGTTTTTTTGGGTGTTGTACCAGTACTTGCAGCTGGTCTCTTCAACTTAGGTGCCATTGCTGCTTTCGAATTGGATTGAGGTTTTGTAGAACACAAAAAAATAAACAATGTAAAAACAATAAAGTGATGGTATTTTCAATATATTGGTAGTGTCGTTGCGATTGTGTGTTGAAAATGTAAATGTGTGTGTGTGGCTTGCACAATTTCGCACAAGACAAACTAATATGAAAACTTCCTAGAACACTGAAAAATGGTGAAGGAAATTACTATTGGTATAAGATCTTAGTGCAGCCATGCTGAGCCATTTTATTTGCAGACATTGATTGGTTTCTTCATTTGTTTTCTAAAAAAAGTGATGAAATCTCATTGTTTTGGTCAAAAAAAACAAAAAATAAAAATCTCTAGTGCCACTTTGGTGACTGTTTGGGTGAAGTTTCACCCAAACTGTCACCTTGAAAATTTAAAACTGTCACCAAACTGGCACCAAAAGGGAACCAAAGTGGCACCAAAAGGGAACCAAAGTGGCACCCTGAGGTGACACTTTTAGATACTCTTTATTACAATACAAAAGGAACAATAAAAACATACTTTTGAAACTGTCACTTGTGGGTGAAGTTTGGTGACGATTTGGTGACACTTTCAAAACTTGCAGGTGACACTTTGGGTGAAACTTCACCCAAACAGTCACCAAAGTGGCACTTGATGTTTTGATTTTTTTGGTTTTTTTTCACCAAAACAATCAGATTTCATCACTTTTTTTAAAAAAATCAAAAGAAGAAATCCAACCTGGGTGCTGAAAATCTGACAAAGAAACTTGCCATGGAACCATTGGAAAGTTGTTTTATTGAGTCTGTGAAGCTCTTGGTGCATAAATGTTACTTAGCAAATGCAATCCATAAGATATTACCTGACACATGTTACTTACTAAAGATTGAAAAATGTGACTTAGCAAATATAGAAAAAATTGCATTGACAATCAAACTGTAAAATGTTACCTAGCAAATCCCACCAGATCCAGAAACACAAAAACACAAGAAGACTTCAAGAAGACATGTTTCTTTTTATACCGACAATGCACAGGCTGCATCACTTGCAAAGCTGTTCCTGCCAGAAAACTATTTGCTAGATAGACTTCCATCCAGTGACATGAAACTCTGGAGATGCAAAACAATGTCCTCACTTATTTTGGGATGGCTGCATCATCAGCTGCTGGAAACCTGTGGCCAGAAAATGCCAACATGAAACAAACATCAGTGATTATTTCCAGCAAGATCCACAAACCATTCTTGGACTTCCATCACACTAAGAGTTGAGCTGAGTGTTGAGACCGAGTCTCTTGCAAATCTGCTCTTGCCTGGGTCAATCCAAAAAAAAACCATGGTAGTGATGATAATGAAATGGTGCAGGTTCAACACATGCTAAGAAATTCACCACTCCAGACACTGCATGAGATCCTTGGCTGCAGCCAACCTTTCTTGGGAAGCACCTTCAAGAAAAAAAACTGAGCCTGTTGGCATTATAACAGCTTGAAGAAAAACTTTGTTGAATCCCTGAGCCTGGCCCAGCAAAATCTTTGGCCATCTGATCCATTACATCAGTCGAAGGGCCTAACACAATGCAAAAAAAAACACAACTATAAAGAACTGTGTGGTACAATGACTGGATGGAAACCAAGCCTTCTCCCATGTGTGGGTCGTCATGAGATGATGCGCAGGAGGTATCATCAACCATTTCCACATTGGTACCTGTCCAAAAGCAAAAGGTGCATTATTGTGAATACAACAATGGTGAATCAGCCTGCTCCTGCAGCCACAACTTGCTCCAGTCTTCCAATCAAAGAGTTAGCAGCAACTGTTTGCCCAGCAACAGCTCCTGAAAAAGGAAGGGATTTCCCTGGTGGAAAATGTTGGGATTTGATTTCAACTAAATGAAATGAATTGGACACTGGTGACAAGCCTTGAGAAGACATCGCAATACCTGCCAAAAAAAAAAATCAAAATCTTGGCACCAAATGAATCATAGATATTGTGAATCTCAAGGACCTGGCCTGCTTCCCCTTTGAAAATCAGCTGCCTTCTTTGTGGAGGTGGCTTAGGGTAAGGATTCCCCAAAGGTGGAGCTTTCCTAGGGACATCCCTGTCCAAGTGCATCTTCTCTTGAATAAAGGTGCGAGCCCATGTTGAACATGTTCGACAGCTCAGGTCACAGCAAGCACATGTATTTTCCTGCCAGGGTTCACCTGGCCCATCTGTGGTAAAACCGTGGTAGGCTTTCATCAAAAGCCCTTTGCCTTTACATGAACCTTGGTGAGCCATGGCTGGGTTCGGACGATTGGCCATGTCGAAAAAGGCACAGCAAGCCTCCAAAAAAGACAAGTACAGGCACCACCCTATCTTGGGCCCCAAAACACATGTGACAGCACAAAAACATTTCACAGAACAACTCCAAACATGTCTCATAGTGTTTGTTAAGATATGCATACATATGTTACTTAGAAGATGTATACCTCAAATGTTACTTAACAAATGTTCTTTGAAGGAAAATAATGGTTGAACATGTTACCTAGCAAATGTAAGACATATTACAAACTGACAGTCAAAAGGCCAAATGCTACTTAGCAAATGTATCACCACTCAAACCCCACCAATGCACCAAAAAAACACAGTTTTTTTGGACGAAATGTTACCATGTTCCAGTGTTACAACTGAGTTCACCAAATTGGCACATTTTTCCATGCAGTGGTGACACACAGTTTTCAATCTTTGTTGAGCTCCTCTTTGAGTTCCTGAATTTCTTCTTTGCATTCGAAAAGGTTCTTCTGCAGATCCATTTTTTCGCGAGTTTCTTCATCCATAACCATAGTTGGAACTGGTTCACTCAGGTCAGTGGGTGCTTCATCCTCAGTGGGGCTTGAATATTTTTCTGTCGGCGATAAAACCAAAGTGTCATTGTCATCATCCTTTGGTACCACTATGGGTTCCACAGGTGATAGAAATTCATATTCTTCTTCTTCTTTATTTTGAGCTTGTCCAGAAGGTGCAGGTGTTGACCCCAAGGATGTCTTGGATTCCTTTTTTTCATCTTCTCCAGAAAGCAGTGTTGTCTCCAGGACCTTGGACTCAGTGTTTTTTTCCTGTGTTGACCCCAAGGATGTCTTGGATTCTTCTGCTTCAACTTCTCCAGAAAGCGCTGTTGTTTCCAGGACCTTGGAGTCAGTGTTTTTTTCATGTTTTGGTTGTTCCAGGCTGTGAGGACTTGGGTCCATTTGCATTGGTACAGGAGGTGACACATCTGGTGGTCGCATTGGTGCAACAGGTACTGCTGCTGCCACAGGAGGTGACACATCTGGTGGTCGCATTGGTGCAACAGGTACTGCTGCTGCCACAGGAGGTGACACATCTGGTGGTCGCATTGGTGCACCAGGTACTGCTGCTGCCACAGCAGGTGCACCAGGTACTGCTGCTGCCACAGGCGCTGTTGGTCTCATTGGTACAGGTCCTTGTCGACTATCTCTGGACACCCTCCAAGTGATTCTGCAGCCCCAGAAAAGAATTCCTGACATAGTGCTGAGAACCTGTGCACTTTCTCGGCCTGTGCGAAACCCCAGAAAAGCACTGACCATGGTCTCATCTTGGTGTTTT
Source organism: Breviolum minutum Mf 1.05b.01 (assembly GCA_000507305.1). NCBI lineage: Eukaryota > Dinophyceae > Suessiales > Symbiodiniaceae > Breviolum > Breviolum minutum. Next base: position 108,228 of record DF239933.1, on the reverse strand, counting down.
CTCACGATCTGGACCTGCAGGGCCCTTACACCTGTGTGGTGCCAAGTCCAGTGGAGCAAGGTTTCATGGTCCACCCATGCTGGCAGACCTCCGACAAAGAGTCGAAAGGCCATTGGCAAGACTACTCTTTGTGCAAAGTTGGAAAAACATCGAAACCTGTGACAATGACATGAAATCAAATTCTTTCCTTGAATTTGTCCTGCTACACGAAACAATTTTGTAGGTTGCTGATGGCAGGTGTTTAAAAAAATGAACTTGAAAAAAAAGGCTTCAATCACCATGTTGAACAAAAACTGTAGCTTGAGCAAAAGTCATCCACTGGTGTTTGAACCTGTGTTATTTGTTGAGAGGAGAGGGAAAAACATATGTCACCTGGAATCTTGGAGGAACAAATGTTACTTAGATTTTCTGGGAAACACATGTTACTGAGAATATTGGAGGAACAAATGTTACTTAGATTTTCTGGGAAACACATGTTACTGAGAATATTGGAGGAACAAATGTTACTTAGGCTTTTCTAGGAAGCACATGTTACTTAGAATATTGGAGGAATAAATGCGACTTAGAATTTCTAGGAAAAACCATGTTACTTAGAATATTGGAGGAACAACTTTGTTACCTAGAATATGGGAACACATATGTTACTTAGCAGCGCAATTCACATGGCATTCAACAAATCTTTTTTGCTAGTGTTATTTACCAAATCCTTTCCAAGTATTTGCTACCTAGCAAGTCTTCTTGAACACAGGTTCTTGAAATCTGTTCGAAACAGAAAAACATGATTCAATGGGCTGTCTATTTGTTTGAGACTGTCTCAATATAAAGCTACCATTTTCAGTTGAATTTGTGCATTGTACTAAACAGAAAAACTTGCAGACAGAAAAGCTGCTGGTTTTGCCACTGCGAAGAAAAGTTTTTTTGGTGCTTGGAAGACTTGTGAGAACTTGTGCTCACAACTTCTCCTGGACAAAGCCTGAATCCACTTGAGCTGCCATTCTGGTAAAGGCTGCCCTTGCAAGGTTTTTTGCAGTCTTTGGACTCTTGCCTTCTTTCTCAGCTTGTTTTTTGGCAGCATGGTATGCTGAGGAAGTTTTGCGATGTCGAAACGAACTTTTGCAACCACCACCTTCTTGAGGTACAGGAGCTTCTTTTGTAGCCACTTTTGCCCCCATGCTCTTTGTAGCAGGCTTTTTGCTCTGGGATTTTGCCTTTGCTTTTGGTTTCGAGGGTTTCTTGGTCCTTCTGCTTCTCTTCACTGGGTCTCTGGGAACATCTTCCTCCAAAGCACCTTTCAAAATCTTTTGCTCCTCTTCATCCAAATCCGACAAGTTTCCTTGGTGGCTTTCCTTTTTCTTGGGTGTTTGAGGCTGATCCTGAAGGACTGCTGACAAGCTTTTCCTTTTTCTCTTTTGTTTGAGAGGAGACTTTGAAGGGCTGCTAGTCACATCATCAGGAGGAACCACCAATGCACTTGAACTCCTCCTTGCCAAATGTGTCTCTGTTGTTTTGGGAACCTGTGCAGCAACCATGGGCAAAGAAACATTACCAGGGCTGCTGTCCTGCTTCTGCAAAATTTTCTTGAAAACACGAGAAGGAGAAGCTGCCACCAAAGCACCACTGGAAGAACTTGGCAATTCTGGCGAGTTCGAGGGGTGAGCTGTCTTTGGTGCCTGGTATGGAACTATTGCAAGCTCTTGGCAAGCTGGCTCCACTGTTTCCAAATGCATGAGAGATAAAGCAGAATCGATTGCCAATTTCTCTTCAGCAGAAGCTTTCCTCATGGCAGCCAAATATGAATCTGGTCTTTTTTTGAGCTCCCTGAACTGGGCAAGGATTGTTCGAAGACGAAGATCGCATTTGTCACACCAATCAGTGTCACAAAATCGAGAGCGATTGATCTTGCAGCTTTGAGAAATCTTGGAGAGTGCCCCTTTCACCTTTTGTGATTGTAAAACACCATTTGGAGCTACACGAAGGAATGCTGATATCATATCTGCTGTTTTCGACATCCATGAAACATTTGGGGCTGTCTTCCAACTCCATTTTTGATGACCTGGGCATTCCAAAAAAGTCAGGAGGTCAAAGTCTTTGTATTTGTTCCAATGGCCCAAAATCACATTCTGGATGTCCATGATTCCCAAATTGGGATCAGCCACTAATCTCTTCTGCGACATTGCGAAACAGCGAAGGAGCGAGAGAAAACAATAAATTGTGAAAGAGAATGCAAAACATCAAACCTGACAAAAGATTCTAGATGTCACCTGCCCAAATGGGCAAACCCAAATAAAAAGTATTCTATGATCAGAATCTGGTGTATGCATGTCTGGAGTTGCACATCATTCCCATTCAAACAGTTCAAAATTCATTAACAACCTTCGAGCAACACATGCTGCCATGTGTCAACTGTAAACAAATGTTATTCAGGAAATGCTCCTTATGTCACACAAATGTTACTTACAAAATGTTACTTAGCATATGTTACTTAAAAAATGCTTTTTGCCTGGTGTGTACATGTCTTCCACATGCGAAGTTCCAAACACAAAACATGCCAGCAAGAACATGCATTTGTCTTATTTTCACATGCTTTTCAACACATGTTCAAGGTTATTTTACTAAATAACCTTGAGGCTATTTTTCAAATAACCTTGAGAATAACCTTGAAAATAGACTAACCTATTGTCTTTCTAGGTAGGGATTGAATTGTCTAATAGGCAGGAATCTGCCTATTACCTAATAGTCAGAAAATAGTCTAACCTGGTCTTAGAGGAAGCAAAGCAGAAGCCTAAAACAGCACGGGCAATCCGAATGGCTGCAACAGATGATGGTAAGAGTTTGCCCAAATCTCCTAAACCTACTAAGCTTCCCTTTGACGACGCTGTTTTGGCACCACCTCACCTGAAAGACAACAATGTGTATTCCAATTCCTACCGTAAAGCCCTGAAAGACAATGGTGGTGATTTGGAAGAAGCTAAGATTATAGCTAGAAAAGCATCTGCCCTATTCCGAGAATATGGCGCAGTAAGGTCAGCTTGGACCGGTAGTTTCAGACCACCAAAGAAAGTGTCATGATTGTCAGCCCTAGATGTTGAACACGATGTCCATGCTGCATACTTCCCCCTAATGAACGTAAATAAATTTGGCATGTACTGCTATATCGCTTTGAAAATACAACCTTCAACTTTTTGGTCAACATCTGGGGTTGGGCATGGAGTGGTTCCCACGGCAACTCGCTATGAGTTTTGGAAGCAACTGTAGTTTCATAGATGGTAATTTGAACCCAAGAGTATATCTAAATTTCCAAAATCACCAATTATAATTGTCCGTGGGTTTAGATTGACCTTCTTTCAACGCATCAGGTTTTGTGTTTGGGGGCTTACGTACCCAAACTTTTGACAATACCCATGCGTTGATGCTAGGGTGAATGCAAAATGCATTTCCAAATTCGGTAGCCCTCTTCAACCGTGACTTGCTCAGATGACGGAAGTCTTGCCTGATCTGCATTCGAGGACGACTGCAGGTGACCTGAAGGGAAGGCCAAGAAAAAAAACGGGTAACCATCATTCCTGCATACGCATATTTCCAGATCATGACTGCAAGGGTTTGACCGTTTACTGCGACTGTGAAACCACCCACCATTAGCATCCATTTTGGGCTCATTCAAGTTCCATTGTCCATACCTATCCGTGGTCAAAGCCAACCGAAAGAGACCTAGTTGCAAAGAGGCTTTCCATGATTTACGCAGAAAAAGGGGAAATAATCTACTCGATCCAAGACTAAATTTCAATATACTGTCCAAGTTCCAGTGAGCGTGGATAAGTTTCAAATCACCCCCGTCATCTTTATCCATGGCCAAGGAGCGTACAATGCCAAAGAGACGATCTACTTCGACGATGGAGTTGCCTGTCCATCGGGTTTGGTGACTGGTTGGGCGTGGGTCTGTGCATCAAATCCACCTTTTTCTAGAGTCCACCAAATTTTAGCCCAAAATTTGGGAAAATTTAGGGGCAAAAAATGGGAAACATGCCTTTCCACCCCCCCAATTTGCCGGATTTCCAAATGCACCCCAGCAAGTCCCAGTTTTCTGCAGGTTTCGGAGCCTCTTTTGGGGACTTCCTGGGGTCTAATTCCGGGACCTTATTTGTTACGGAGGCGAGATTGAAATTTAGCACCCCAATTTAAGGCCCTTAAATCTAAAGTCCTTCAAATCCTTTTTCCCAAATGGTTTTTCTTGGGGCTAAGGACGCAGGATTAAAATCTGGCAGTTTTCATCCATTCACCTAGCCAGGTTTAGATTGCATGTCATGTGCATAGGGCCCTTCACCCCGAACGGTTTCAAGATTATATATCATGCATGGTACGTCCCGGGCCCCTTAAGGATGGATATGGTTGATGGCAAGCACGATGAGAAGGAGACTATGATGATCCCGCCTAGGATAAGAGGACCATCTAGGCCTGGCTGCCTTCCAGCACGTATGCTGCATATCATGATGCTTCTTAGTGTTGCTTTCAAATCCCCGGGGCAACTTAGCTGTGTTGACGCTTTTGCTGGTGAACGGGCAATATCCAAAGCATTTGTTGGTCATGGTGAAGCCGCCGTTGCTTTGGACATCGTGATTTCCCCATCCGATGATACTTGAATTGGATTTCAAAACGGTTTGCTATACTTACATGGTTCCACTATACTTACATGGTTCCTATTCATGGCCCCATGTGAAAAAGATGTTATAACTAACTAAGACTTCAAAGAGTATGGTCTAGTCATGTGATCGCTGAGGACATTTTGTCACCGCTTGGGTTCCTGCGGCATGTCTGGGCTTGTATGCACCTAGAGAGAGGCGGTCTTATGACCGCGGGAGTGGTATGCAGTACATGGTCGGTTGTTAACCGGGGGATCAGTGGTCGAACAGCCGAAGATCCACTTGGAAATGTGTATCTAGGTTTTCTATATAAAGTGTATGATGTGTATGATGTATATGTGTTTTTGCATAATGTAGTTGTTTTGTCATGTTCTTCACGATCGATACTATATATATATATATATATTGTATATATAATTTTAAAGAGTAACCAAGGCACTACAAAAGCGTAGCCAATGGCAACTTGATGCTGTGTCGTGTATCTTGTTAGCAGCCTAGCTCGTTTGACTCATGAGATGGCATATTTAAAGTTCAACTCAACATTGCAAATCCTTCCAATTCCTCTAAGACGGTCCTCCTCTTCCTGATTTGCCTATACAATGGAGCACATTGGTTTTTGGAAAATCCCTCCAACAGCCTGGTCCCATCCTCAAGTTTCATGGAAAATGATTCTAGATGTCGTGTTGGTCCTTGATCTATGTTCCCCTCCACACTCCACATTCAAAGCGCCTTGCACTACTAAGATATTCAATGCTCCACGGTGCAGGGCTTTGGTTGAACGTTGGGGGGGCTATCAAACGAACTTGTGGCTGGGAATGTACGGTGCGAAAACATGGAAGATGGTGAAAGTATTCTGCTCTGATCCCTTTGTCTACCGGTTATTCAGGACAAATACAACAAGCTTAGATTGATTTAGCTTGTCGCTTGTTTGTACATGTGGATTGTTTTGTTTCCACGCACACATGTTAACTAGCTGCAGGAAGTTGGACAAATCAAAGTTCAGCAAATCGACCTCTACAGTTTGCTACCTTGACAAGCACGGGAAGCGTAGATTTAAAGGAAGCAGGTCACTTAAGTCTACGCAAGTTTATCCTCGTCGTTTTGGTGTTGCAGATTCATAGCCGCACTTTATGGAAAGTTTATTTTACATACCTGACTGGCTCCAAACTGTGAGCTTGATGAAAGTGTATGGGACTTGTTAGGGGGGCTTTTTTTGAAGTCCTGGATTGACTGCCAACCATAGCCCACCATGTTCAAAAAACACCCAAGACATCGGATCATAAAACCTCAATAGTATCTGATCTTAGGTGTATAAGAAGTTTCGCACTTATGGACAAGTAGCTCCTGAATGTCGACATGAAATAGACTATGCAGACACCTGGCAAGATGCTAGGCTTCTTGGTTATTTTTTCGATATGCCGAAACCATGAGCACAAATTTAAGATGTCAACACAACAACTAGAACTCCATCACACCTCTCCGACAAAGCAGTGGCTCGAGGCTTGACGAAGTGGAATCCTACCTGTACAGTTGGATCCGTCAGGGGGCCACTGGTGACTCCGGCGTTTAGGGCTGGACTGCAGATTTGGTGATACCTTTCGACTGTGGCATGGAAACCCTCTAAACTTGCAAATGGTGAGAAATACTATATATATACCATATAGCTGTGTACTACATATATGGATACTTGCTCTCCACGGCCGCTGGGAAGGTTTCGCCACCCAATTAAGTACAAATTAAGTGTTGTTGTATCAAAACGCTTTCTCCTATTTAGTCTGTGATGTTAGATGCAAAATGTAAAAACTATCATGATACATTAATGATATATAGTGGAGATCAGCGTTTGCTTACTGTTTCCAACACGTTTAGCAAAAGGTCAACATTCGACTTTTAGAGACATCCAGCAAAAAGGTCAACAATGTTTGTGTGCTTAAGATTGCTGTCATGTCAGCCTGTTTTTCCAACAACCGCATCGTTGAATGTTGGGTTTGGAAAACCATCTTTAAAGTCTTTCCCCGTATTTGGTGGAGCCAGGGTACCTTGATGGGTCTTCCCGGATGCCGTTTGTTGACAATCTCAATTTTAAGATATTTTAAGAAGCACCCCGTGAGATTCATTGTATAGAATTACAAGTCCTTTCCATTCTTTACTGCCCGTCGGAAACCCATCGGGAACCCATCGGAAACTATAGGTGGGGCCCTCAAAACAGCAGGATTTGACGTACCGCCCATCGGAAACCCATCGGAAACTATCGGAAACTTTTTGATGATCATGAGCCAATTTTTGATCATTCAGCAACGCGTGTGCTTCCCTTTGGTGCAATCATGGTTGACCAGGCCAGAAATTGTATGAACATTATGGGGCCCATTCATATCATTTGAAAAAATAAAAAACACTTTACCCCCTGCCCCTTGTGTGGAGGCAGGTGGAATCACCTTTACTCCAACAACGGCTGAGCACAAATCAAACTTCTTCGCTAAATGGTCTGGTGCGACGAAGGCCTAATTATAATGTTCGTGTATAGCACCACCCTACTCGTTTTGCTTAATACCGGAGGCTCCCGAGACGACCGAGCTGGAACAGACCCCAGATACTCAGGCACCAACGGAGGTTGCCACTCCAGTGGGTGAGGACTGTAACCTGAGAAATGGGAAATGGAACGTTGTAGTTTGTTTTTGTGTGAATGTGTGTGGGGGTTACGTAAATTTTATATAAAAGTTCTTTTGCAGGAATCATCAGCGGCAAGTCCTAGTGAATTGCCAACTTTAGACGCCGAGACTGAAGCTCGATTAGCTTACAGGCCTCTAAGTTGCAAGTTGTCTAGGATTGGTTTTTGATCATGCAACCACGTAGAGGTCCAGGGTGCTTATACTTTAATTAAGATACGGTTTTTAACGTGACCCCTTAAGATCCTTTAAGTACCCTGGACCTCTGAACTTAGAGTTGATATCATTTTTCCTTAATGGATTCCCCAGCTACATTTGAGGTCAGTCACACCACCTACGGTTATGACACGTGGATCAACGGATGATTCCCTGGAACTTGCCAACCGCACTAGTCCAACTGCGGCTACCCCCAAACCATCGGTCAAACGTGAGTTGCTTTTTGAGGGTATGGGCACCCCCAAGAAAGCAAAGGCACCAGTACCTTCCCGAAAAGTTGTTTACGCTATGGTTAAAACTGAGAAGTTGAACCCAACTGCGGCCAAATCTATTGGTAATGCAGCAACTGCCCCTGTGCAACCACTAGCGCCTGAGATGAGCAAACCTCCTTCACCAGTTGTGAGCAAACCTCCTCCCCCAGTTGTGAGCAAACCTCCTCCCCCAGTTGTGAGCAAACCTCCTCCACCAGTTGTGAGCAAACCGCCTTCACCAGTTGTGAGCAAACCTCCTCCCCCAGTTGTGGGCAAACCGCCTTCACCAGTTGTGAGCAAACCGCCTTCACCAGTTGTGACCAAACCGCCTTGACGAGTTGTGATGGGCAAACCTCCTTCACCAACTCTGCAGCAGCAAGCTGCCATGCTTCGCACAGCACCACCGACCCCGAAAAGCTCACCAGAGATGGCCGAAAGGCGATTCTTAAACAAGGCGACTGATATGACTGATGAAGACCGTAAACTCCTAGAACTAGAAACTGTCATTCTAGAAGGGTTGGCTCAAAAAAGTGATGATGAACTTGATGCAATGATGCAAGCCATCATGGCACACCCACTCTTTCCACGTTTTGTTCAAGATCAGAAAGAAGAATATGGTGTGGATGAATGGTCCTTTGAGGAAATTGAACAAATTGCAACATGGGAAATTTGGGCTCAACAGTTTGCTCTTCCAAATGCTCCCATCGCAAAAGCAGCAGCAGCGGCACAACGCATCTCCGCCAGCCCCAACTCCTAAGACCGTTTCCCCTCCAGTTCATGTCCCAAAGGTTGCACTCCCGAAGCCAGTGGCGGCTGCGAAAGCTGCTGATCCAGTCATTCCGAAGCCGCCAGCCCCCGCTAAACAAAACGTTTGGGGGGGTCAACCTGGAGATTCAGCCTTTGGGATTGCTATCAAGGATGGATCAACTGTAGCTTGATTCAAGTTCACTTTGAAATGTAAGATGTGTCCCCATGAACGTTTCAATAATCCTCCAAAGGATGAGTTTCCAACTTACTTTGTTTGCAATTTGTTTGTAACTTCTTTGGGAAGCCCGTAAAAACTAAATATGACCCATCTAAGTGAAACCATCTTGTATACCTAGGCAACGCCGGTGGTTCCAACTGGCTACGATAATCGACAGGCAATGCAGGCCGAGTTCAAGAGGCCAGAATTCTTAACCGGAGATTTTGAAAATCTTAATTCCACGGCCGCCGTTAGTGACTATATAAAGTAAAATTACCACCTTTCACCAAAGCTCGGATCAGGAAGATGAATCGACCCGACGCCAACGATATCCCAAAATGTGTCGTTGATGCTTGGAACAAAGCGTGCGATGAAAATTCCAAAACGGCGAAGACCCATTTGTTCAACACGTGGCTTCAAGCCGGAAAGGATTTCTCTATGTTACTTGACCTGCATATTGTTTTTTTGATATACCAATATCCTTTTGATTTTCCCATGGGTTCACTCCATGCCCTAACAACCAAATTCAAGGCTTGAATTATCATATACGAAGACGCACACTGACCGCTTGATTGGAAGCAAGCAGCATGGCTGGGCCCCCAGCGATGCCGCAACTAGCTTTCATGCAACAGTTGAACCTCAGTATGGTTATAACATTAGTGGATCGTACCGAACTTAGGTTGGAGAACCCGTGCCCAATTGATGTTTCTACATGGAAAGGATTCTTCAGTTGTGGACAGAATCATAGCCCGCAAAGAAAGTGAAGGGTTGTTCCAGGATCATCCTGACGCTGAAGGTTTGAAGATGTATTGGGTACTTTGGCAGTCAATGATTTCACTGCTCAAGTAACAACAACTCATTGTTGCAGTATTTTGTTTTACATAGATTCCAACCAAGGTACTTACTGATTTGTCTCAGAATGAGCAAGAAGAACATACGGAATCACGGACCCTTGCATTGAATACTACGGTGGCTGCAAACAGCGAGGTGCCCCCATACATTAAAAAAATCCCATATACAATTTTTTTTGTCATGCTACACCTTTACTTTAGAATCATGCTACTCACCCTTTACTGTGTGATGTCCATTCTTTCAGTCTCTTGTGTTGCCGCAGGGGGCGCAACTGATTGGCAGAGAGGCTCACTTCCCCAGTGCTGTGATGTTGGGTGCCCCTCCCAAGGCCAAGGCTTTGAATGTTCTTCCACCTCCTGGTCGTGATGTTCCGGGTGGAGGAAGAGGAAATGGGAATAATAACCAGCCGACGCCACCCCATCCCAAAGCAAACGGCAAAGACAACAAAACTCCTCCAATTCCAAGAACTCCGAAACCCACAAAGTTTCTTGCCATGAAATTGATTTTTGAATGCGAGTCCGGGATTGATACAAAAGGTTTGTTGAATTCATGACTTATATTTTCAACATCCAATAGTACCAGGGCCATAACAACCAACATTTCCTACATATGATCATTTGTTAACCAAGGCCCAAGGAAATGCCAGATGCACATGCAGATCCTATGGCTGCGTTTGAATGGTTGTTACCTGCTTTAGAAAAGGACCTTAAGGAATCCAAGATGTGGCCGATTCGCCTTGCCCAACACAAGCATCAAGAGAAACTTCGATTCTTGGGTTTATATAGCTATGGCACAATCAGTTTGGGGACAGAACTAGGGGATGCATATATCAAACTTTTGCATACCTTTAGTTTCCAAGGAGACCTCCTTGCCAACCATTCGGCATTAATCGAACAGAAGTACTTCGAGCTTCAGTCATACAAATCCCTGAAGGACTGGGTCCATTGACTGTAATCATGTAGAATGCATGTTATGATGAACAGTTTTATGTCCTTTACTTACCATGCATTGAACCATATCAATTCTTTGTGGTAGGAGGATGAGATGGACTTGGAAGCTTTGACCATGGTGCTCAATGTGGTAGCTACTGTCAGGGATGAGTATTTGAAAGATGCATCGGCCGCAGCCGGCCTATGCAAATCCAAGGGGGGGAAAAAACGAAAGACTGAGGCGGGATAGCCTTTGTTCGATTTAACCCCTCACTACCTAGTTGCGTTCACCTCTTTGTTTTCATGCACTTCCGCTCCTTCTCCAAAATGAGCGCCGACGCCAGGCAGAATGAATGGTGACACGCCTTAGATTTCTGTGAACCACTGAGTGGACGTTTCTTGGGGAAGCTGCATAGCGGTGTCGACATAGTACACCGATGTAGCAGCTGTGTTTTGGGGAAAGCTGCAGGGTAAAGACCTATCGAATATATTCTATGTTTTGCAAGATATCTAGACTTGTTCTTTTGGTCCAGAAAACGGTGAGATTTCTCAAAGCTTTGGGTGTGATCCTTGCAGCGTACAGTATCAACTGTTTAGATCTCATGTTTCATGCGAAAGCAAGTCCAAGATGATTGGATTGGATGTTGCAAGGTCTACAATTGACGAAAAACATCTGAGTGTGCACATATATGTGATCCATGCATTCTCATTGAAGTGGCAAACGTGGCAACGCATGTAGTCGAGCTCATGTTCGAAAAATAGTCAAAGGTAGTTCCCGTACCATCAACATATAGTAGATGTTTCAGTGCTATAACTTACTATAGGAGTGTACGCATACGTATTTATATATATACATTCGATAATGTGTCCTTTGGGTTTTTGCAGGACAATCCTCAGAGCTTTTGCATGATGGGTCAGATCCAAAGGCAAGGAATACAACAAAGTTTCATATTCTATAACGCACAGTTCAGCTATATAATTTGTTTTTCAAAAACCTGAACTGAACCCTCATACTCTATACATTCTGGCTATATTTAAAAAAAACATTGACCACACACCGTTTCTCCTAATCACAGTATGCCCTGCTTGCTTCGGCCCCTGCAGGATTCCAACGATGATTCGAGATCCACCAGGCCTCGGGTGACTCCGTTCGTTGCCCCACACGTGCTGGAAGCTACAAAGCACTTCAAGGATCATCCCAACAAGCCCACTCCATTGGGGGAACTCCTGTTGGAAAACTACGCAAGTGGGAAAAATTCAGCTACAACGGTTACATAGCCCAATTTGTGTTCTTTCTTTTTGTTTTTTTGGGTAATCAGTTGGGTTTCTATAGGCTCATTCCCCTGATCCACCAGCTGCCTTCTTGCCGAAGCTAAGGCACAAGAAACTGCTTCATCCGCAGTTGGTTGGTGCAGATCTTTGGGGGGACAAATCCCAAAATCAGATCTGGTGGGCAAGATTAGCAAGACTGGTGGAGCTGGGCGTCACAAAGGTAATATTGAACGGGACTGCCAAACCATCATTAACACCTTTGGGAAAAGATTTGGTGCAATTATTTCAACCACACCTGTGAGAATGTGGAACCCCAGCAAATCTTGCATTGAAGTCAAGCAACTGCCTTTGATATATCCAGATGATTTCGCGAGGGCTTTGTGGAAACGGTCCCCGAAACTGTTCCAAAATCTTCTTCTTGCAGATGGAAACACCCGTGATTATTGGGAACACTGCCGTAAGTATTGCGAGTGGTTTCGAGACCACCCAAGCTACGGATGGTCCAACAATTGGGGGAAGATGGTGCCATTGTCATTGTACGGTGATGACGTACAGGCATATCGCAACAGTGAGGCGGGTACCATGTCAATTTTTGCATGGTCTAGCGATTTAGCAGCTTCAAATTCCTTTAAGTCCCGGTATTTCCTGATCACAGCATACTCGGAGCATGAGGAGTGCCAGTACACATTCAACGATCTGATGAAGGCTATCGCCACAAGAATTACAAACATGGTGACGCCATCTCTATCGATCAAAATGGAGTACCCTTGGCTTCGGGACGAATACAGTTTTATGTTGTCAAGCTTGCAGGGGGATCTCAAGTGGGTCAACAACTACTATGGGAATTTCTTTGACTATCGAAGCAATGCATTTTGTGGATATTGCCAATGTGTAAAGAAGGATGCTACGGTAGGAATGACATTGGCAGACTTCAGTGCTACAGCATTACATACATCAACTGCAAGAACCTATTCACAAGCGGACCTCATTCAAAGTTACTTGGAAATTTGATTTGTGTGTATTCTATTCCCGAACCTTTTTATCAAAGTTCCCAAAAAAGAATTTGGGTTAGATGGTTTTATGTATCAAACCCTGTAAGGTTCGGCAGTCTACTTGATTCCAGGGGCAAACCCACACAGAATTCTTCACGACATGGCTCATGGCCAGTACCTGGGAACTGGGAAAGCATTGAATGGCAGTTGTTTAGTATTCCTATGTGAAGCGGGTTTGTGGGGAGACATCCCTGCAGGTGGTGTCTACTCAGAAAAATTGCAAGCTGCCTTGCAGGAGGCCCATGCTGAGTTTCTTTCATGGAAAAAGAACAGGAAAATATCATGCGCCCAACCACGTTTTACGACCGCCCGAGTGAACAGAAAACACCGAAAAATGTGGCCAGTTCTGAATTCGAAAGCTGTAGCAGGCAAAACGGTGTCTTTCTTCCTTACTGAGAAAGCTGTTGCTTGGGGCAATCGCCCTGACTCAACCATGTCAGAAAAGACCCTTGCTACTTGCATGTGGAGCTACGCACGTATGATAAGCATCATGGATTCTTCAAAGAATATGTTTTCTGAAGCTGAAGCGAAAGAATTTGAAAGAATGTGCCTTTTGCACCTTCAAAGTTATGGAAATCTTCATGTCCGTGGCAAAACGGCACGGTTGAAAGAACCTGGTAGACAATGTTTCTTGCTACTGCCAAAGCATCATTTGCTTTTTCATGCTGGTGTGGAAGCAGGCAAAACACGCCTGAATCCTAAATACTTTATGCTCTTGAGTGCTGAATCTTTTGTTGGATATATAGGCCGCATAGGGCGCAAGACCCACAGGAGTTCGCTAACATTGCGAACAATTGAAAAGTATTTAGCCGTGATGCATTTGCATCTTGAGCGGGTTGAACAAGGGTACAGTGGTTGATGGCTTAGCTACGTAAAATGGGTATAACATGTTCATAGCCACATTAAATGCATTAATTACTTTGGATCACCCATTGGCCCTTATTTTGTTCCCCCAGCTTAGGCGGTTGAAGCTGAGGCCACGGCTTTTGATGCCGCACATGGCCCCCACGTCACGATGAAAAAAAGACACTGTGTGAGTTGCAAATATAGTTGAAACCATGCTTCTATGCAGGAAACAACATATATAATTTGTTCAATCTTGAGGTGATCATCCAAAATGTCAGATCAAGTGAATATCCGATGTGTTTATACGTAGTCTATGATTGTGAAGCTGGATTATGCTGGATTTGAGCCTTAATCCGCCCCTTGGGCCCTCACCCTTTTCGCCCCGACGACCCGAGAGCCAACGAGGGCCCCAATGAGTTATGATTCTTAGGGTTTGGAATTCGATTTCCGCCTGATGCCTTAGGGGACGTACTAAACATGGTTAGTAACCACTTAACCTCAAATATATTCCCAGTAAAACCATACAAATCACCTAACTGAGGGGAATTTGGCTGGAATATTTACCTAGTAAACCACGGTATCTTTCAGTCCTGGGATGTCCCCTATAGTCTTCCGAAAAAAACCTTGTGAGGATCGGTGTTTGCGCCCCCAAACACCTCCTGAGGATGGATCTTTAGGGGGTCCAACTACCTACTCACAAGGTATTTGGAGGATTGTGGAAGACTAGGGAAACACTAAAACAAACACAAAATAACAAAACAACCTGCATCAAGTAATTCAATGCGTATCCAAGTCCTGGGATGATCCTCTCGTGTTTGGCGCTTCAAACCTTCAGGCTGCGTTACTGGTCTCCTCGTCCTGATGACGTGACTTGTCGCAGAGTTTTTTGTCCGTGGAGGTGACCTCATGACACGACCTTTTATGGCCCCCAAAAATGGTGGTGAAAAGGAAGGGGAAGGGCCCCAATATCCCCGGCGGCTGTCAGGGAAATCTAGGTCTGGGTGGTGGTTTCAAGCATTTTTTATTTTCATAGCTATTTGGGGAAATGATCCAATTTGACTAATATTTTTCAGATGGGTTGAAACCACCAACTAGTGGTTGCTTTGGCCAGATATTTTGTTCTGCGGATTGTACCATGATATATCATCACCATGAAACCACCATTTGGGAGAATGGTTTTGACTTTTTTCCAAGCATCTTGAGCAAGTCTAAGATATGAATGCATGGTTTGAGACAAGTTCTAAGCGATATGATCTATACATCCGTCAGATTTGATATTGACAATCTCAGATAGTTCTGTAAATTGAAACGGGACAACATCCCTTCCCTATACTAAACCTGTGTCACACAAAAACTTGGCATAGAAACGAATTTCTGTTCGGGAAGGTGATTCATTCTGAAGATACACAATAAAATTTCCCAGACACTCAATGTAAGGCGTACTTTCCCACATTTGGATAGTTTAGGGGTCAAATGTAGGCAAATACACATACATTGAGTGTTTGTGATACCTTGGTCAATCATAATTAGTTGTATTCGCACCGGCAGTCCGTACGGTACGCATGTCTTGTTGTCATGTCATCCGCTGTGCCCAGAAAGTCTTGTTGGAGATCTTCTATCCCGACAGTCGTGGTGTGAACGTCTTTGTGGGTGGTGAGAAAGAACCTCAGATGCTTCTGCGCTTGGTGCGGTTGACCCAGTTTTGTTTGGGAGTTGGAAGTGGATGTGATGAGGCGGAGGAAGAGTTGCGGCTGAATTTCACTGTAGCTAACAATAAAAAATATATTGTAACTCCATAATCTAAGCATAGATATATATTGTATATGATATTACTGTAGTATATAGATATATATATTATATACATGGATATATTAATTCATAAATATAGATGTAAAACATGTATGTATATATATATACAGTATACATATTATGAATATTTGTAATTTATTTACCTAGAACCGAAATGGTGCCTCATAGTTTGGAAGAGTTGACCTATAAAATGGTTCACCTCAACCCCCTCAAAAAACGAGGCCGACCGTTGGGTTCTAGGTGTATAAACATATACGTATGTATATAAAGAGATATATATATATACATATACATCTATGTATATATTGGATAATATAGTCTTTATATCATATGTAGATAAATCATATGTATATTCAGACTCCCCTAAAGTCCAACCAAGTCAAGAACTGAAAACAATGGTTGGAAGAAGATCCTTTTCTTTTGGATGGTGAGTTTTCAGTGTTTTTTGCAAAGTTCGAGGGTGTATTTCAAATTGCGAGGTGATGGGGCTGGTTGACAGCGTTTTGCAATCCCAAAAGATGGTGATATTTCGATATAATGAATCCTTTCCTGATGTTTTTCCCCATTAGGAGTTTTTCCTTCATCACCGGACCGTCCCACAAGATAGTCGACAAGAAGAACTCTGGAGTGAATGCGCTGGGGTCTCTCATAGCAGCCTACTACTCCAATGAAGTGGAGGATCCTGTCCCAATACGCATGCTGGCAGAGGCGGCATAGATGGCGGTCTTGTGTCTCGAGTACATCGCCAAGAGAGTAAGGAGCATGCGCATCTACACATCGGATCCTCGTGCGAGAGTTGGATGCGGCGTTCGCATAAGGAAGCGCAGAAGCACCATGTCATCGGAGCAGCCAATGTACCAGTACAATGCAGGCACCGGCTCAGTAATCTATCATCCTGCTCTCCCCATCTCAGTCAATGATGAAGGAGACCAGGTGTTCAAGAAGATGATGCAGGTATTTTGCAGACAAAATCGGAGAAAATAACCTATCTATAAATGCTTTTAGTTATTGTTTGTTCCAAAAATAAGACATCTTGGATACGCCCTGGAAGATGAACGTGGAACATAATCATGAAGGTTTGGTTCAGATCATTTTCCTTTCTTCTCATGGGTGATGGCTGTAGGTGAACCGGCCGTGAAAATCTTCCAGGGTGTATCCTGGCTCTCCTTAAGTCAGCGTTTTTGTTCCTCCAATTGTTGGATTCGACACACTCAACTGTTACATTGCCAAGCAGAAAAACCTTGAACACATCGTTGTAAGAAACATAGACAGCGTGAACTTCCGACCCTTTCCTGAGGTGTCAAATCCCGTAATTTCCTGGATGTCCCGTTGGAAGTGCTGGGATCAAATGTGAATTTTAATGGGTTTTTTAGCCCAATATACCTGATATTATAGGTAGGTTACAACCAACTTACTAACCATTTACTAACTTCCTGAAACATCCAAGTACCACATCCATATCCATTGAGAATACGATAGTCAGAATGGTATGGTATACTATAGATGCTGGCATGTTATGCAATAGCTTTGCCTACATTTTATCATAGACTTCTTATGGTGCTATTCATGTTTATACCCTTGGACCCCCAGAAAAACACCCATAGAAAATTGAAGTTTCTTTCATCCCTAAAAATATGGAAGAAAAATAACCCCCCCAAAAAAATGAAGGTAACGTGGGTTTCCCATGGTACATGTATCTGGTCAAATTATAGCGACCTCACACGACCTCACACGACCTCACCCCAAATGGTGGCTTACTAAGGGAACTCCAGTTTTTTCAGGGAAACCTAGGGTGGTGAAATATTATGATTTGGCCAGATGTATGGAACATATGGGGATTTTCCTGTCCCTTTCCACCTTCCAATTCAAAGTCGTCTCCACAATTCAGGGACGCAAACCCACCTATGCAGATCCGTGCTCCTGTCGATGGTTGGTTCGCACGAACTTGTGTGCGATTCGCAAGATGTGTGGAAACAAAAGAAGTAATGAAACAGAGACAAATCAGTATCCAATCAATTTCGCACTGTCGTCTCTTTGTTTTCGTGTTTTTTGTGCCTTGGTGTTGTTTTGCGCTGTGCCACTGTGTGCTGAGTATGTTTTTGTCTTCGGCTGTGCCTTGTGATTCTTGATTGTTTTGATTCATTTGGTGTCTCCTGCCTCCTGCCTCAACTGCCAGACATGGTTCTCACGTGGTGGATGCGCAAGCATTGCGTTTCTCGGGTAGCAAGTGGAGTTTTGCCAATGAAATGCTGAAGGTGAAAAAGAACAAGCAGTGGAGTCGAAAGAACAACCGTCTCGAAAACAAACGCCTGAAGCATTTGAAAATGCCTCCTTGGAAAAGGAGAAGCATCTAGAAACCAACAGTTTTTGGGTTCCAGGTTAATTTGTGGGGTTTCACCCTCGGATACTTGTTAGATTTCTTTAAGGGTCATGCATTATTGTTTATCTTTTCTTCTTCCTACCATGGGTTAAAGCAGACCTTTTTGGTATTAAATCATCACGTGTTTGTTCCTACCATCTTGAAAGATCTTGAAAATATATATCGAAAGTATATCGAAAACACTACCCTCCTGGGAACTAACATATCCATACATATCATATCCTCCTTTAAGGTACGTTTAGAGATACATCTCTCCTTTTCCCCAAGGCTGGATATATTGTTAGTTCCCTGGAGGGTATACTCTTGGGTGGTTACATCCACCTTCCGGAAGTCTGCTGGAAAACGTGACCTACCTTTTTTGGGGATGCTGAGTGAAAACGTGACCCGAAATCAAAGGTTGTTGGTGACCTCCAACGAATGGTGGATAAAAAGGCCACCTATAGGTGGTGGCAACTGAAATATTTTTTTATTTTCACCCCGATCCTTGGGGAAGGTTTAACCAATTTGACGAGCATATTTTTCAAATGGGTTGGTTCAACCACCAACTAGTCACGAATTGAATCACCTGGGAGAAGTTTGGTCTTCTTGCTGGGTCCTCATTAGCAGCGGGATGGTCGACTTGACCTAAATATCTACATGTAACTGTCTCCATGTTTTGGGAGCACCACTTGGATGATCACTGGAAATAAATATATGCTTACAATGTAGTGCATGCCTTCTCCCAAACTTCCCGACCCGATTTGAGCAGTGAAAATTTAAACGGGTTGTTTTGTTTGTTTTGGAACGTCATTCTCCTTTTATTATTTATCCAACATTGCAGATCTCGTCATGGACTATAATATCTAGTATCATAGCCCATAAGGTCCATGGATCCATGTATGGTGTATTTACCTACTTTTTACGTAAAAAATCCACCAAATGTAGGTAGCTATACCATACATGGATCCTACGGGATAGTATGGGGGCCAGAGTTCTTTTTCTTTTCGTCCAACTCACTTCTTTACACTAAAACACATTTTAGGGCTGAAACAACTGGAACGAGCTGAGCACTCTGTAACAAAGGTTTAACATCAACGAATAAAACCCATGAAACAACTTGTAGATTACATGTTATTCTTCGAGTTTTTGGTGGAAATGTACCTTAAGATTCACAATTGCAGGATGCAATTGTGGCAGGTTTGGTTCGAGATTCTTGTGCATAAAGAGTCGAAGACATCTCCCTGAAAGCAATTGCAGCACCTGAAATGGGAGCATTTCAAAAGAAGACTTTATCCCTTGACATCCAAATACCATCTGAGAAGGGTTTTGCCGGTCTATTTTGTTATTTTGGGCTTTTCATACATCGTCTTAGCAGGTGTGACTGAATGTCTAGGTAGTAGTCTTCCAATCAACATTTTTTCAGGCGGTATTCGTCAGTTTTTGAGGGGAGGTACTCTTGGTGGTAAGTGACGACCACGCCGTGTGGTAAACTCAGGTCTCTACATTGTCCTTTGGGGTTCTGTGGAGGGTTTCAATGCCAGGGAGCCTGGGGTTGTGGATTGACCTGTGAGCAATGAAAAAAGGTCCCCTTTAGTGGTTGTTTTTAGTCAGTAGAGGGATGAAATACTACCCAGTTATGTGGGAAATTAATCCACCACTATATATCCTTATTAAACAACTAGTTAAAATGGAAAGTAATGATGGGCTGGAGTTGGCTTTTCCGAATGTTTAACAAACATGAAAGAAGAGATGGTTCTGCACTTCAATTCCAGTAGGACACCTCTTCAGATAATACCTTTCAAGTGGTGCATGCTTTTGCTGCAAAGTGTACATGGTTGAAATTCTTGAAGTAGACACCCTGAAGCTAACATAGCACCCGAAAAATGATAATTGGAAGACACGCCGTTGTTTTTGGGGTTTCGGCCTATTTTTCAGGTGCGAACTGTTGGTTTTCAGGGAGGAAAATCCCACCCTTTCATAACACCTTCCAGTATTCAATGGCACTTTCTCAACCTTTCAGAGAATTGGGAAGTTGACCTTGGAAGGGTAGGTATATTAAAACTCGGCAAAAGACCCCATCCACCCCGAAAAGGAATGATCTAGGCTGTGGTTTCAAACATGTTTTTTTTTCACCCCGATCCCTGGGGAAATGATCCAATTTGACGATCATATTTTTTCAACTGGGTTGGTTCAACCACCAACCAGATGATGGATTTTATTAAAATTCCAGCTTTGGTATGATTTTGGGAGTATGCAACTTAATTTCAGGGGATAGGTTGGATGTACCCCTACCAACGTACCCCTATGGAAAATCACTATATATTTGGAACCTTCGGCTCATATATCAGGTAACGATCGACCCCTGGTTCCACATATATATATATATATATACATATATATATATACGGAACTGGAAGATAAGGGGATGGTTTTTGGTGTCCAGCTGTTAGATTTTGGGTGTACTGGGATGTCCATGGTACTTAGTAACTGGATTATAACCCCTATATAAGTTGGTTGTAAGTAAGTTGGTTGTAAGTCCCACAAGTAGGTTATAAACCAACTTACTAACTACTTACTAACTTCCATGGACACCCTAGTATTCTCTCAGGTTGAAAAAAGGCTTCATTTTTCTGTTTTTGGTGAGTCACCCTAAATTTGGTGGTTTAGGATCAGGGATCCTCCCCTAAATTCCCTGATCATTTCAGGTTTTTAGGGAATTTTAGTCCAATTGGAACCCAGAATGCATCGGGTTTCCACCATAAGAACCTGTAAGTTACATGCGAAAATCGGGCCCCTAAAGATTGAAAGGTAGCGTTTGTCCCTTGGTGATGGTTTCGGGTTTCTCCTATTTTCTATGGGTTGTTTCAGGTGATGAAAAGGCAAACCCTGAAAAACACCCCAGGCGCGCAAAGATCTGGTGGTTCGACGCACGCCCACGGTGAAGCTGAAGATGAATATCGAGTGCCCTGGGATGATGAAGTTTTTTTTCGGTGGTGCCCTAAGAATCCGAAATAACCCCTGAAACGTTTCCATATATATATATATATTATACATTATTTTTTTTGAAGACCAACAATTAAAATCACTGCGAAAACAAAGGTTCATTCACCCGAAACCATTGGAGGGTCCTTGGGGATTCTTAAAGTGGAATCTTTGTACCTGGCAAGTTGTTGTGACCTTTTTGGGATGATGAAGTGACCCTTTAAATGGTCAAGTGTCCTCTAACTCGGGGGATGAAAAGGTCACGAATTGAATTACTTGATGCAGGTTGTTGTGTTATTTTGTGTTTGTTTTAGTGTTTGTTGTGTTTTTGAATATGAGTGGTGGCCGGCTCATTGCATTTGCCTAAATTCTGTAAAACCAAAACAACAACACAATCAAGAATATCTATATACATTTATACACATATAATCAATCAGCCCGGAGAACTCCAATCAAAAAGATTTTGTACCCATGACTTTCCACTTTCCGGTTGGGATGTTGTTTTTGTTCGCAAAGTGATTAGAATTCAACACCAACCACTGGCATTTGTTTTGGAATTTGGTTGTGGTTTTGAACATGAACTTATAGCTATTTGATACCTGGCTATCCATTTTGTAAACCTGTTGGCCCTACAAAATGAAAAATCATCATCCAGCCGTATATTCAAGGAACTTGTTGGGATGCTATTTGTGTAAGATTGAAATGATTGCATGCTTTTCTTCAAATGGAACTGGTAGGCTTAAGCTATAGTTATAGGCAAGTTGTTTTCATGTAATGATATGTTCTGTTAGTGGGTTAGGCTTTGTCTGTGATCCACATATTGGTCCAGAGTCCAGAATGCCTGCCCCCAATGCAACCCCCCCATGAAATAGCCGCCCCTTCATAAAAGACCTCTTGTTTTCTTACAGAAATCATGGCATTGGAGGGGAGGATCATGGCATCCAACCGAAGAAGCAAAAAGCACTTCCGAAAGGTGCGCCCCGTCACCATGGAGTAGTCGGGCCCCTATGCGAGTGGCAATATGTTCGCCCAGCGTTGCAGCGATCTGGGTCTTCCAGTTCCTCGAGTGGACAGAGAGTCTGCTCGTTGCGCGACTTAACCTGGAGACCCGCGGCCGGCTGGAACCTGTCCTCCTGCAACTGACGGAGACGGCTGTGCGCCACGCGACAGGTGTCCGCGGCCACCGCGCGGCCTGGCTGTCAGCACTTCCCAGGCTTCAACTTCGTCCGTCTGTGGCGGCTGAACCCTCGCTTGTCTCCACAAGCCAATGGACCCAATGAAATCAATTGGGTTTTTGCTACGCTCCTTCATGGAAGAACACTTTCGCAGCTTTCCTGACTCAACGGTCATGGTATTTTTTTCAATCATCCATTTTACTAGGGTTTTCCATCATAAAGCATCCATTTTGGGGTATCCCTATTTTTGGAAACCCAGGTATGTCCTAAAAGAAGGGATTCTAGTCACCAGGGATGTGATTGGGACGATCAAACCCAGGGAGGCATCTGGATTCTTAGGGTTTTTTTAATGGAGTGAAATGGGTAGAAAATATTCGTGCGATTCACTGGGGTTGTTTCACCGAAAAAAAAGTGGAGTTATGGGGCATAAATGGCCTGTAAAAAGGGTGCATAGTTGTTTTGGGGTATATAGTGGGATTACACTACACAGCTATATTAGGGATTATATTAAGATATGAAATACATGCAATACGGATCCCTATGAAACAACCAGTATCTCATGGTTCAAGTATCCGGCCGGTGTTTTTTTCGTGGCTAAGTTGAAAGCCTTGTAAAAATATGGGCAATTTAAGTAACAAATGGGATTCATTGGAGGATGTGTCACCCTACTTGTTTGGGATCTTTCGTTTTTGGAAACACCCACCTGGATCCTTAGGGTAGCTGGTAGCTGTTTTTTGGGCACGTGACTGGCACGACTTTTCCTTCCAGGATCAGTATCACGGAGTTCAACGCTGATCAGTTCCAAACCAACTTGGCGATCTTGTTGGGCATCCCGCCCGAGCGTATCGTGGTACGGTTTCCCCAGCATGACTGGTGGAGAGTCCGAAACAAGGGGAAGGGTTTTTCACAGGTGGATGGAACATGAAAAGATGGTGGGACATCGACTTACTTCAGGGAAATCTAGCTTGGTGAAATACTATAATTTGGCCAGGTATTTATAAAACCTCCTTGGAAAGGATTCAGCTTTATCAACTCACACCAGGATATTTGTTGAGATGTAAATTTTCAGTGTCTTTTTCAAAGCTGCCATTTCAGGGAGTTGTTTCTTGTTTACACTCCGGTGAACCAACATAGCAATGGATAATGAACCATTTGAAGATCTGTTTCCTACATAAAATGGAGGATTTTCCAGCCTGCTATGTTATAGTTTACAGGAGGGCAATCGTTTGCCAATTTCTTACGAAATCCATTTGGAAATGACCTGTGGATCCATTGAAGGAATTGGTTCCAACCCATGGTTCCGAATCAAACTTGTCCGGGTATTTTCCCCTGAAACTTAGATTTGTTTAGTTGGTGAGTTTTTGCGGATTCTACTATTGGTAAATCACCATGAAAAACCACCATTTAAGGGGATTATTTTTTTTCCCACCACCAAATTTTGCAAATCTAAGGAAATTGGAAGTGGGTAAAATGGATACTGTAGAATTTTCCCGCAAACGACTTTAAGTGGCTCCAGTCCACCCTTCCCTCCAAGTTTGAGGGAGATTTTTAAGGGTCCAAGTCTACTGAGGTTGCAGTCTTTTCAGAAACCATCCGCCCCAGGATGGGTATACCTAGGGATTTAAATATTGGAAACTCCCACGGGTTTGGCGGCTTGATTCAGGGCCTGCTGACAAGGTATTTGGAGCACAATCGGGAGAATTCGCTCCGAAATGATGGGATCAGCCTTTGCAAAGAGATTAATCTTCCATGGAGTTTTCTCCATGCATGGAAGATTTTAGCTGCCAGATTTCTAGGTTTCCCTGTTGAAAGGAAGCTAGACATTCTTGAGCTAGTGTGTAGTAAAATTTAAGGTATATACCAGGTGAGTCAAAGTGGCATTTCTATCCCCTAGTTGGAGGTCGCTTAACCTTTGAAAGGGTCACTTAACCTTCCCAAACAGGTCACAAAGAATTGCCAGGTACTTAATTTATAGTAAGGGTTTATCATCATCCAAAACGAGCCACCGTTTTTTTAAAATTGTGGTTGACTTTCAGGTGTATATATTTTTGTATAACCCTAGTCTTTCAAATACCTTGTGAGTAGGTGTTTGCACCCCCAAACACCTCCTGAGGATGCCTCTAGGGGGTCCAACTACCTACTCACAAGGTATTTGGAGGATTTTGGAAGACTAGGGTAATATTATATACACATACCGTTCCATCCATTCAGCAAGTCGGTACTTGTATTATATTCCTCGCCATTCAGAACCAGGATAACTCTACATCATGCAGTTGGGATTTCTGAATGCAAGTTGGTATAGCCACTTGAGGGTAGTGGCTATAATCATCAAAGCAAGTTTTTAGAAGGGTGATGCCCTCATGTTATGCAAAGATTTGCTTAAATTGCTGATACTTTTTGACTATTGTCGTTTTCTTTTTTTCATCAGAAGGCTTCCCATTTTTGTCGAAGCCCTCATTTATTTGTCCATGCGAATTTTTCTTGGTAACCCCCCAATGCCACCCAACTCTCCCTTTAGAATAAGGCACTAATAAGGCCTTAGTAGGAGCAATATAGTCGTTCAACAATTCCTGAATTAAGGGACCCCTGAAAACCCCTTACCCTCCCTGAAACTAACACCATCCCCTCCAAAGGTACTTTAGAATTTTGCAGATGATTTTCCTTTTACCGAGATGGGATATCTATAGTTTCCTTGAGGGCATTTTTTTGGGGGGAAAACGTGGCCTTGGGGGGTTGGGGGTTAGCCTCCCATGATTTCTGCGGACGCAGCGAAGGTGGCTGCAGTCTCTGCTCGGCGGCGCTTGGCTTTGTTGGATGCCTTTGAAGAATCTGACAGTGGAGATGATATCGAATCTTGGTGGCACCTGAGCAAACAAACAGGGCCCCTGAAACTTGGTAAGGTTTTTTTTTGTCGGTGATGAAATCCTACCCAGTTATAGGGGGATTATAATAGACCATCTCCTAAAAACAACCAGTATTTCATAGAAAGTTTTTTTCGAAGGTTTTTGTCCGTGCCTCACCTGGTGATTTGGAACAGCCCTGAAAACTACCGTAGCTGGCAGCTGGAAAATCCCCTGCCGTTCAATAAACCTTTTCCAGCTTTTTGAATCAGCAATTGCTACAACCGGAAATCACCAAACATTTCAGGAAACCTAAAATGGAGGAATCCGAAAACCTATGCAAGCAGTATGGATACGGCTTATGTAAGGGAACCCCATACCCTCTAAATTAAACAGCCTTACAAGGTACAGTACCTCCATGTTTGGTACTTGAAATGTTTGGTGAAAAATGATTTAACCATTACTACATTACCCATAGGGATGAATGTATGGTATATTTGTACCTCTGTATAGTTACCATTAACATGAACCAAACGTAGGTAGATATACCATGGATGCTATGGGTTATGATTCTAGGCTCGTGGATTTTAAGCTATATTTGCCACAATTAGCAAGCTATAATCCAGTCATTTTTCCACTTGCATGAGTACGGGAGAAAGGGTAGCAACTGGTTATCTAGGTGGTTTCAAACATGTTTGATGTTCACCCCTACCTGGAGATGATGATCTAATTTGACGAGCATATGTTTCAAAATGGGTTGAAATACTGTAACCAACTAGTTATGATTTGAACTTATAGCCACAAATCTGAGCGTTGGAACGTGTTTTTCTTCAGGGGTGGGGAGGTTTTTAAGCAGGGACAATTGTTCCAGGCCATCCTTTGCACGTGTGTAGTGTATACATGATTTTGTTGATGTGCTTCATTTCGAGGTAGTATTTTTTTTGGTGAATCATATTGAACTCCCCCCATTTTAAGCCGTTCCTCTCTCTGAAAGTTTCCTCATGTTTTTTTGGGGAGTTGATGATGATGTTGAAGCTCAGGATATGTTGACTGGAATGCAGGGGGAGCTCAGATCACGACGTGTCATACATAGCTGGTAGCGCTATGTGCTTGAAAGGGAGCGATTTGGGCCTGGGGGTTATCTAAAAATCCGTTCATAATAGGCAGCGAAGCATTATACCCTGCAGGTTTCTAAGCAGCAACATTTGAGAACACTTGATACTCCTGAAAAGGGGGCGCAATACAGATGTTGAACGTGGTGCTGATGAGCATTTTTTGAGCAAGGGATGACCATTTCCAGTACGAAGCTTACTAAATGACGGTTACTAACTACTTACAAGTCCTGGGATTGCCCTCCAAGTGGTGGTCATTGTCACGTTTGCATCCTGAGGGGAATACATCAGTATTATGGAAAAATACTTTATATCCCCCAAAACTATCATGGATACCCAACATGACGGTTTGGAAAAGGTGGACTCCTTTTTAAATATGGCCCTTTTTGGTATCTATGTTCGATTTCTAGGCATTGAACTTGATTCCGACAAAAATTGTCTTGACCGAAAAACCTCCAAAGCGGTGGAAAAAGGCAAGAGGACTTTTGGTGTACTTAGAAGCATGTATACCCTGGGCTTCCACCACCATCAAAAGAATGGTTGACCCAATTTCGATGATTAAAACCCTTAAGTAAGCAATGGTGGTTATATTAACACCCATTGTTTTAATGGTGGTTGGAATCCCAGGGTATACTTATACCAGTAGAAATCGTAACAGTAATAATTCCTAGAAGTGCCCAGCCCGGATCCTGGCTCATCGAAAACTGAGAATGGTTTCATGGAATCAAAATACTACGCGTTTTGGAGGTGATTGGAAACCCCAAATCATCATCTGGGAATATGACTGAAGTCCTCCCAAAATTATCGTAAATCAACGCATCATTTTGCACCTTCCCAGCAATTTTTTTCCCATACCCTGGCAGTCCCCACACGACTGTAAGTCAACAACTGTTTCTCTGGATTTCCCAGATGCTCCATGTATGGATTATTTGCCTACCTCAGGTGACAAATGGCTACAGTCAAAGGGTGTAGGTTAGGTAACTATTGTTTACATGGAGCATTTGGGTTTGTTAGATGCTTATGTAGAATTTTCAGGTCTTTACAGTTGAAAAAAAACCGTCCAAATAATAGTCTGGGCAATTTTTGGGCGACCTCGGATCGCCCCAAATTGGTGGTTTTTGAATCCGGGAATCCCCTTCAAAATCCCTTAATTTGGCTTAATCCCTAGGGATCCTGGCTCACCTTGTCAGATGATGACTGGGGTGTCCTTCATCACCTCTGAAACGAAAGGTCTTTATAGTATTTAGGTTCCATGAAACGATTCTCAGTTTCGGTGAGCCAGGATTTTTAGGGAATGATCTTCAATTTTCAAAAAAATCTATCACCTGGAAAGGATCGATGGCGCAACTCCCACATATTGGTTTATCATGGCCCCTTACTAATCGCCACCTTTTTTGGAGTTGCGCCATCTACTCTCACCATGGTGTAGTCGACTTGGAATCCCATGGAATAGTCTTCTGCTGACCAGGCCATGCCGTCCAGGAGAGCTTTGTCAGACACCACGTCGAAGTCTCAGAGGAAGAAACTGAGAAAAGTCGTAGGATCTCCGGGGTCCACCATAAGAACCAACCGTTACATGGGAAAATCGGGCCTCTAATAGATTGACAGGTAGCGTTTGTCCCTTGGTGATGGTTTCGGGTTTCTATTTTTTAGGGTTGTTTCAGGTGATGAAAATGCAAACCCTGATATCTCTTACAGCGGATGTGCCTTGCTTGTCTTCAACAGCAGCATGATTTTTTTGACAAACCCTAACTTCTACAACGGACGTGTTGCTTAAATTGTATGTTTTTTGTTGGAATGATTGTTTGTTGTTTTGTTAAAATGATTTTTGTTAAAGCCAATGCCCTAGATATGCGCCAAGTGTGCCATGGAATATCTTTTCAAAGATGTTCTCAGGGGAGGTTTAATTCCATTCATGTAGGTCGATAATTGCCATGGAGCATATTGACATTGGGTTTGTTTAGGTCGACCATGATAAAATCCACCGAATCTCTACATGGAAAGTGTTTTTCAAACACCAAAGTCATGCCCGCCCCGAGCTACCCCCCACCAGAAATAAGGCCTCATTAGGGGGGTCATTAAAGTCATTAACCATTGGTTGCCCGTAATAAGGCCTTATCAAGCCCTTGTTTCTGATGGAGTAGTAGTTTTGTTGCGACCCATTTTCAACTCTTGGCGTTGTCATTCATTCATTCATTCATTCATTCATTCATTCATTCATTCATTCATTCAATCATTCATTCATTCATTCATTCATTCATTCATTCATTCCTTCATTCGTTCATTCATTCATTGATTCATTCATTCATTCATTCATTCATTCATTCATTCCTTCATTCCTTCATTCCTTCGTTCATTCGTTCATTCGTTCATTCGTTCATTCGTTCATTCGTTCATTCATTCATTCATTCATTCATTCATTCATTCATTCATCCATCCATCCATCCATCCATTCATTCATTCATTCATTCATTCATTCATTCATTCATTCATTCATGTCCTCATAGGCTGTATCCATACAGTTTGCACAGGTTTTCGGATTCCTCCATTCTAAGGTACCTGAAATGTTTGAAACATTCCATCGGTTTGAACGAATGGCATTACAAGTCATCCCATTTTTAGAGTTGTTGGTTCTGTTCCCATACCCATAGGATCCATGTATGGTATATTTACCTACATTTGGTTGATTTTTATAGTAAATGTAATATACCATACATGGATCCTATGGGATAGATTAAGTTGTTATTTTGAACCATTGATCTCCACCCAGCGTCAACCACCAGCAAACCCGCACCCATCAGGTCGACGTTTGACGGTGAATTCCCAGACGGCTTTGGATGTCTCCATTTCACCCTCCACCGATGCGGTGTCCCGGCCATCCGAATTTACCAAATCGTTGGGTGACAATTGGCGGGTTTACCAATCAACAGTTCCCCTTTCAAGTCTTACTTGAAGGATCATCCCAGGGCTTGTAAGTGGTTCGTAACCTTCATATAAGCCATAAAGTTCGGTCCTTTGGTTTCGGGGTCCCACAACCCGATCCTTAGGGGACAACAACGATCACCATGATTATTACTAATTACCAACTTATGAGTCCTGGGAGCCCATCCTCCAAGTAAAAGACCTTGAACTCGGGGATAAAGTTGGGTCACTTCGAATCACCTGGAGAATATATAGTTGTTCCATATCTAGGTGGTGAAACTGCAAATGATTTTGCTTTGGGGAAAATTGATCCAATTTGACGAGTATAAATTATTCAAATGGATGGCAAACAAAATTGCCAACTACTTTGGATGTTGCTAAATTTTTAGTGATGTTCTTCACTGTAAGTATATACAACTAAATTGGTATTTTTACTATATGTTGTTTGTATTTTGTGACTACCTTCTTTGTAAGATCATCACGCTCAATGTTCACTTCATATAATTTGACATCCTTTGGGGGAATACAGTATATAGGAGCTTTCTCCATTCATCGAAGTTTACGCAAGAACTGACCGAAAATTCTACGGGTATTTTCCGGTGACCATTTTTTCTGTGGAAAAGTCAAGTTAAGGTGAGAATTTAAAGCCAGTTATGTGTCATTGTTTCTTTGGAAAATTCTAGCGACCAACCCGCCGAGGTCACCCCAAATGGTGGTTTAGTAAGGGAATCCTACCCAAAATGGCCGAAACATTCAGGTTAAGGATTTATAATACATTGCCCTGATTTGGAAAATTGTCATCTTGATGTCATCTTGGAGAGTTTGAGCTGTACATCATCCAAACGACACACATCATGGGAATGTTTTAAGGGTTCCGACCCCCCATGCCATGTTTCATCCAAAAAAAACAGCCTTGTTTACAGGGATCTTTAAATCTGGTCATTCTTTCCTATGCAATATCATTGCCTGATTTCTTGCTTATTAATCCTGGTCATTGTTTCTTCGGCCCTATTATTGCCTTATCTTCTTGGGTTTAAGGTGTTCTTTTGGGGGGGAGGCGGAAGAAAAGTACCCTTAGATCTCTTAATTTTTCAATGTTATGATACATTTACCTTCTCATTGACCATTAAAAACAAAACAAAATGTAGGTAAACAAATATGCTAGTCCTCTTGATCCTATGGAATAAATGGCAGGTTTCTTGGCACCTCGGGTTTTGGTTGGGTTTTAGGTGTCGCCCCCCCCATGATGGCTAGTCGACCTAACGTTCACCCCCCCAGAAAAAGGCCTTATGCTCAGGGCTTATTAAAACCCATTGGTTTCCCTTACTAAGGCCTTACTAAACCATACTAAACCCTTACTTCTGACGTTTTTTTTTGTATATCCCACGAAGTTAGGATCAATGGTTAGGATGAATGAGTTATTTCACCTACTTATAAACGGGATATCTGGGTGGTGGTTTCAAATACTTTTTATTTTCAACCCTACTTGGGGAAATAATCCAATTTGACTAATATTTTTCAAATGGGTTGAAATCACCAACTAGAAATATATTGGGGTTATAACCCATTGATCCTAACCTTAACTTCCCGGAACATCGCAGTTTCCTGGCTACCCGTGGGGTCTGAGAATTCATCCCTCAGGCAGCAGCTGCCTCAGGAGGTGATTCAGAAAGCACAGGTGGAAGAACTGCTTGGGGGATGGTCCGAACACGAGAAAACCATCTTGTTGTATACATATTTTGATATGTCTTGGAGGGACATGCATATTAATAAATATTATTTACAACAATATATAAGATATTTATATGTCTGTATATTATATAAATAATAAATTTAAATATATATTTACATATATAGAGATCTTTCTATATCTAGTTTTTGAAAGGTGTACTAGACTGCTTTTGTACGATACTTTCCCCAGGAAGTTTTTTCACAGCTCGCTACCGTTTTACAAGTTTCGACGTCCTGAAAGGGAAGGTGATCGACTTCCAACCATCATAGGGGTGAGCGGCTTCCAACTTTGGGGGGTTGTTTGCATACAATGTGGGCCACGTCACAAGTTATAAATGGAGTGACATGGGGCCCCCTATAAGTAGGGCCATTTCCTAAATGGGATGACCTCCTTTAGGTACCAATTATAAATGGACTTATTGGGCCCCCATATAAGTACATTGATAACGGTCGGCTTGGGCCCACCTCGTATTCGGCCACAGCCAACGTCCAGTCATCCCCACCAAGAACCGGTGACATCAACGCCAGGTGCAGATGCCTTGAATGCCCAGACCAATGAGCTTACGGAGGTGGAAAACCTGTTCGAAAAGATCTAATTTTTCAGGATTGTTAAGGTTACACTCCGGTAAACTAACATAGCTATGGAAAATGGACCGTTTGAAGATGTATCTCCTATTGAAATTGGGGATATTCCATTGCTATGTTAGTTTACCAGAGGATATATTTTTATTATGTGTGTTTTTGTTTATGTTCTTTTTTTTTGTGTGTGTGTGTGTGTGTTCGTCAGTTGTTTATGATTTTTTTGGTGTGTTGAAATTGACCTTCCCTACAGTTTTGAGATGCCATGATTCCTAGCGTTGACAATACATGGATCCTGTGGGATATACAAAATACCTTGAACCCAAAAGGCCTTTGTTTTGGATGATTGGACCTATAAAATGGAAGGTCAACCTCCAAACATAGAAATTCAGTTGGGTGTGAGGCCCACCCTAAAACGATACCCTCAGGAAAGTTTGTACAAGGTGCCGCCACTGCAAAACCGATATGGGCCCACCCTACTTAAGGATGTCCCTTCGCCATGTACCAGATGTTGTCCGTTATATATTTTGGAGTGAAATGTAAGCAAAATCACCAAACATTTCAGGTACCTAAAATGGATGAATCCTCACCTATATAAGCTGTATGGATACGGCTTATGTAACGGAAAACCCACCCGCAAAATAGCCGAAAATAAGGTTCAGTAAAGTACCTCCATTTTAGGTACCTGAAATTCATTGTGAGCAAACGTGCTCAACCCACCAAAATCTAACAGCTTGCACCTACCAGAAGGCCAGGGCCCTAAAAGGAAAGTATTTTCCTGTGCCCCTTGTCTTTCAGGTGCTATGATTATATTAGTTTTCCGGGGCTGTATCACCATATTGACAATGTGAAAACATATTATAGGGACGATAGAATACAAATTCAAATTATGGGTTTCACACCAACAGGTGGTGGTTTTCATTCATTTTTTTTGTTGCATGTTTTTTCTTAAATCGGGACTCCGATTCGCGATCCTGAGGGAAAATGGTGCAATTTGACCACTGTGCATACGTTTCATTCGTGGGTGGCGAAAAGCCCCACCAATCTTGTATTGCAACGCATAATTTCACC
The DNA here is from genome assembly GCA_000507305.1 of Breviolum minutum Mf 1.05b.01. Taxonomy (NCBI): domain Eukaryota; class Dinophyceae; order Suessiales; family Symbiodiniaceae; genus Breviolum; species Breviolum minutum. Next base: position 75,963 of record DF239933.1, on the reverse strand, counting down.
ATATCTCAATCGTTTCGTTGATGCATTATCATCTCCTAAACGCTTTTCAAATGCAATTTACTATACTCAAAAAAATCAAACCACCAACTTCTTACCCTTTCAAAGCCACACTTCCGAATAACATCACCCCTTTTTTTTAGTCAGATTCCGGAGAAAAAACGAAACATGAAAACAAAAAGCAAGACAGAATTCCACACGAATCTATCCAATCCATCCCATCCATCCCATCCATCTTCCCGATCATCCCATCCATCCAATGAAATTCGCAGGTCTCCAATACCATTGCTGGCTTATCCACAAGTCCCGAGCTGGCAGCTGCTGTGGGTGCAGAAGTACCTTTGGCTTGAAAAGATGGGGAAATGGGTGCGTGGGTAACAACAGCCCTGGAGTACTTGGAGGATCATCCCATTTGGTAAGTAGTTAGGATCACCCCCATTTATAAGCCATGGAAAGGCCACTTAGAAGGGGAACAACCCTATACTTAGGAGACTTACGATCACCATGGTTATTAACCACTTGCTAAATGGGATGATCCTCCAAGTATCTACCCGCCTACAAGACAAATTCCCTACCAGCTGGGCCCACAGTCACCAGTTTGAAGTATTGGGTGAAATAACATGCACTTATAGGGGTGAACTATCCCCAGTGAAACGCCCATTTCATTCCATTTAGTACTTGGAGGATCATCCCAGGGATTGTAAGTAGTTAGGGTCACCCCCCATTACTAAGCCATGTTCATGGCCATTTCGAAGGGGTCCCACAACCTGATCCTTAAGGGACTTAGGATCACCATGTTTTTTTAAAATCACTTACGATCGTCCTAGGATGATCTGAAACACGTACCCTTTGGATCCCCAGAAACCCATCAGAAAATGAAGGTTTACGTTTGGGAGCGATGAACGGAGTTGGGGTGTATCTAAAATCACCTTAGTAAATATTTAGTAAATGGGATCGATTTTTTTCAAATGCCAGGTTTCCATCAGCACATCGATGTGTAAAAATGTATCAAAATGGTTCTTGTAATCATCCTGGTGGCCATCCATACCCATCCCATACCCAAAGGTTGCCAACACTTCTTTGCTGTTGTAGCTACGGCAAGTCAGGAAATCAAGTCAGAGAATGGTCTCATCCAAGAATTTTTAATGGAATCCTCGTGGCTGTTTGTTCTCAGGACTTGTCAAACTTTTTGGGACCAAAAAGGTACAGGAAACCCAAGTCGTGTTCAAAGGATATTCACCATTTGGTTAGATAACACAACTTACATCAACTTACTATAGAAAGTTCCAGCCAACTTGTAGATATACCTATTGAAGAAGCGGCAGAAACGTGAAAGTTGAGCTATTACTCGATGCCTTTTATGTATGGCGAACCAACCTACCCCTCCCGCCCCCTTAACGCAACCCCCCCCAGAAATATTGCCTTAACTTATGAAGGGCTTAGTAACCATTGGTTTTCCTGAATAAGCCCTTAATGAGGCCTTGTTTCTGCAGGGGGGGGGGGAAACGATAGGGCGGCATTGGTTGACCAGTCATGATGGAATTTAGAGGATTACAAGACATCATCACATCTCTCCTATGTTCGAACTTTCACCCATCGCCCCAAAACACCCCCCAAAAAAATCAGACCTGGCACCGTCTCTAAAGGAAATTGTATCAACTTTCAATCCCAGCACTTGTTTTTTTTAGTTTTCTCTGTTTGTTTCAGAGTTGGTACACCCCGGAAGATTAACACGGAACCTCCAAATCACCCATTTGGAAAGGAAAATCATCTTCCAAACCATCATTTTCAGGTTCCATGTTAATCTTCCAGAGTGTACACTTTTTTCTGGGCATATTTTTGTTGTTTGTCCGAAGCACAAAAAAATCAACCAACCAAACCCATCTGCCATCTGCCCATCTGAAAGGTAAGTGTCTCGGATATCCAACCACCTGCCACAGTGGACGAGGCGTTGGATGTTGAAACTCTACTTGGATGTGTCAGGATACTTAGGATACGTGGATAGTAACCAGGGTGAAAAAACCTCTATAAGTTGGTTATATGTCCCCAAATCCTAGGGTTATACACCTACATATAACCAGTTGCTAAGTATCCTGAACCTCTAAGTAGTACTCCTTCCATTACGGCTAGTCTCCCTACATCTCCCTGACGTAACCCCCCTTCAGAATTAAGGCCTTATGATTAGAGCTTGGCTTACTAACCATTGGTTTCCCTTAACGAGGCCGGCTATTAAACCCTTATTTCTAGGGGGCGGGGGGGTGCGTTGGGGAGGGGGGTTGGTTGACTAGCCTTCCAACCCTAGTCTTCCAGTCATACCAAAAGTGAGGATCGGTGTGAACCCCGAAACATCTCCTGAGTTTCGGCCTTTTTTGGGGGACACAACTCAACATCTTCAACACCTACCTTGGATTTGTTTAGTCAGGTGAATTTTTTAGGGATTCTTTCTACCACGGATTCTTTAAAGACCCACCATTTGGATGCGTGAAACGAGACGAAAAGCTAAAGCCCACGTTGTAGAAATTGACAAAACCTCCTCGAAGTTTAGAAACTTAGCCTCAGCCAATTAGATTTTCTGAGGATCAATTCTGTTGCGATGACTTTAATAGAAATAGACCATAAGCAACCTTTATGGATCTTTGGGTCTTCAATAACGGTCGCAAGATGTCGCAAGTGTTGTTTCATGCAATCCTATCGTCAAAAAATGTTTCAAGTTTGAAAGAAAACCGTTCTTTCGTTGGTTTCGGGGTGATCTTTGGCAGGTTACAGTCTGTGTTAGAGGATTGAGTATTTTTGTTCAAGTTGAAGGTTGATTTTCGTACTCTTTATGGTTGAGAAATCCGGCGAGAAAACCATCTGGGATATATAAACCTTGTAAATAATGGATGGGATTTCAACTACGAAGCCCCAGCTGGTGATCGCACGATTTCTGAACGAACAGTACGATAGGCCTACCGGGAAAACATCATCCCAGTTAGTAGTTAGGATCACCCCCATTTAACTTGCCATGAAAAGGCAAGTTGAAAGGGGTGCCCACAACCCGATCCGGACAGGGACGTTACTAAACATGTTTTTAACCACTTACTAATCCTGGGATGATCCTCTAAGTAGAACCCATACATGACCGAATCATGTTGGGAAGATTTCAGCGATAAAATCTGTCACATTTCACATGTTTCTGAATCAAAAAGTTCCCAAGTCAAGACATAACAATCCCGGTGGTTTTTGTTTTACCGACATTTTTATGAACGTAGATCAAAGGGTATATTAACTATTGCCGTACTTCAGTCAGGAGGGATTATGTATTACAATTTGAATGTAATGAAAGGAGCATCCTAACTTATATACCTTAGGAATTCATTTTGCATGGAATGCCTGTGCTATGATTACTTGTTTCTCATTGCCACACAACATTCGAATGATCCAGGGTTGATACCGCAATGAGTGGCTATATAGCCGAGATCCGACTCATGTACCAACGATCGCAGGGCCCCATGCTTCAAGCCATAGGCACAGGATTGGACAAACTTTCAATATATATGAAACGTCGGTTTCAAATGTTCAAAGCTTTAAAAGTAAAACCCAAACAACGGTCATGGAGTGTACAACTCCCATAGCATCCATCCATGGTCATGGTATATTTACCTACATTTACCATAAATCTAAGCCATTCATGTAGGTAAATACACCATGACCATGGATCCTATGGGAGTTGTACCATTTCTAGTGATTCTAGTGGCCACTTTTCTTGGGGTGGACATCGTCTCGACCTCATAGGGCTCCAATGAAGCAGTGCCATCTGCAAGTGAGACGGCAGAAGTTGAGGCAGTGGAAGTTTTTTTTGGTTCGGAGGTGGTTGTGGGAGGTTTCAATCTCTATAAGTGGGTTATATGTCCCCAAATCCTAGGGTTATAAACCTACATATAACCAGTTACTAAGTGGATGTTTTTCCCGAAAATAGTGGTAGTTTTTTTTCCCCAAAAAATTTGGATCCCTTAAAAAATAGGGTTTTTGCCATGATTTTCGCCATCCATTTTGGGGATTTTTTACCCCCCTATTTTTGGTTCAACACCCAGTTATGACTGGTCAACCTACCGCCCCCCTCACGTACCACGTACTATGCCCCCCAGAAATAGCCGGTCTTATAAAGACCTTTATGGAAACCGCTGGCTGGAGCCAGCCATGATGGAAGGTGGAACATGGTCAAAACCTCAAGAGGTGTTTGATGTGTAACCAGCGACCTTTTAATGGAGAAGTGGAAATTGAATTTCATCAGTTTTTGGATTCTCCCGATGCTTTGAGTGAGATTCAGTCGACATCGACGTAAGTCCCTTGGAACGACTGGGCAAGTTGGACCACTATGCAGCATTGTCTAGGCAATCTTGCCGCTTTGGCAATTCGAATTTGCTATGAAGGACTCATCCTCAAACGCTTGCAATGTCTCTCAAACAGGTTCATATACGCTGAAGGATGAACATCATTTCTTGTATCATCTCCAAACATGCCGCTCCATTTGGGATGTGCGACACGTATTGAGACAATTTGGCCACACAATAAACACTTGGCAAATCTATATATGCTCAGGTTCCTGCAGGCTCACTGGAGCCGAATCTACTCCGCAATACTTAGATTTGCATGCTGCATGCTTGAAAAAAACATATCCCCAAATGCTGGTTTAACGATGATTTGCCATGGTAGAATCCGTACTGAAAAACAAATTCATAATATGTTTCACCAGTGAATTGCACGAGATCTATGTTTATTGCTGGTTTTTCTTCTGACTCTACCATACCCCTCAAACAATTGAGAAACATATATCTAGCATGAGATCCACAAGGGTAGCCAGGGTAGCTAAGTCACTCTGAAATGTTCTCTATATCTGAGTCGCTCCTTACCTAAAGGCACCTTAACTCCGAAAACATGTTTGCTGGAAGTCCAAAGACAAAAAAAGGTTTTTCACCAAAGACGATTCGTTTAGTAGGGAATTGTAATCATCCAAAATTGGGGACTATTGTTTTGAAATGATAATCTTGGACTTCCAGGGTGTTGGCTGGAAAATCATATCAGGTTTGGTCGCGGCTTGAAACATACACAATTTACGTGTTGCAGACATGTCACAAACCCATAGGATGATGTTTTCTTGCGTTTTTGAATAACAACATACACGTTTATAGACTATAGACATGTACCAAAAACTCATCCGTGCAAAGGACCATGTAACGAAAAGATACAGAACGTTTAAACTCTATTTTCATACTACATTGGTTGGTTGAAAAATATTGGTCAAAATGGGAATCTTCCCTAAATAGGGGTGAAGATAAACAAATATGTGAAACCACCACCTAGTAAATATTTGTCATCCTCAAAAAGTTGAAAGGTTCAACCTTGGGTATCAGTATCCTTAGACTTTTGGGAGGAGAAGAGAGTTGTGAGTTTCTTCCCCTAAATACCGAACCCACCCCAAAATACACCAAGATGACCTTTGTGTCAAAGGACAATTTAATTTTGGAAGACAGGGATGCGTTTCTTGTTGGATATATCTCATGAATATACGTTTGATAGAGACTTCCTCAAAAGAAATTGGTTTCATTGAATTTACATGTGCTTCTCACTGATTCGCTAAACTATTTTTGTTTACTCTAGATGTTTTCCACCCTACAAACAAAACCAGCGCTCGCATCTTGTTTTGGATCGATTCTGGATGCTTTGTGCTTGGGTCAACAACTTAATCATGTAATAGGGGAGGGTCATACACCCAATAGTAGGGGTTTACATACCATGGGCTCCCAGACCCTACATGTTTTGGATGATTTTATGGTACATAACCTTGTTTTTATGTGGCCAACACCTTTATTTTTCATGGTTTTGGAGGCTCATGGCACCCATAACTTGTGCTTGTTATTTCTTTATGGATTCGATTTGATGGGATTCATCACATGTTTTTTCACCATTTGGGGGAATATCTTAAAAGGAACTTTTTCCAACCACCAAAAGAAGCAAATCTATGATGAGGATCCCGTAAAAGGTGGGCCTTAATAGATATACTATAACTGGATGGTGGTTTCAAATATTTTTTGTTTTCATCCCTACTTAGGGAAATGATCCAATTTGGCTAATATTTTTCAGATGGGTTGAAACCACCAACTAGATAATAAATGACCTTAGACATGGGCAACTAAGGTTATTTCACCCAGTGGAGAAAAATTCACCCGACTTATATCTGGTATAGATTCTGGTGACAGGGGTTTTTTCAGGGTTGGACAACCAGCGCCCAAGAAAAGGATTTGATTGGCCCCTGACCCGTTGGATTATTGGATGACTTGGCCTACTTCGTGCGGGCCTTGCAGGTCGTGGATATCACTGCTGTGGCCAGCACAAGTGCTAGCGCAGAGGTGTCTGCAGAGGTGCTTTGGGATGGAGTTGGGGGACAAATAAGTTGTTTGAAAATGATATTGTTGATGGAAGAAATCCGGCTAACCAGTTGATTTATGGTTAGATATCCCATGTATTTTATAGCGTTTTAGCACCATCCCAAGGTGGGTTTCTCGCCGGATTTCTGAACCATCACCCAAACCTTGGATTTGTTGATTCGGTACTCAAATGGGAAGCCACTTTAGCAAAACAAGTTTACTTGGAGGATCAGCCCAGTTAGTAAGTGATGAATAACCATGCTTAGTAAGTTGGTTCCCCCTCCAAATGGCCTAAGTGGCTTATAAATGGGGGTTACTGAGATGATCCTCCAAGTAGTGGTTATGATGTTTTAACGCAGATTTTTAGCCCTGAAAACCGTCATGTTTCATGATTCAAGTAAATTGTTTGAGTGATTTGCCCATGAGGATGCATTGTTTTGGGTCGCTGTCATATGATGATATTTGAAGACCCCTATCAGGTGGGCCTCTACTAGTAACAAATGGAGTTGTTTCACCCTTATAAATGGCCGAAAATAAATTGCTTTCACTGGGGTGAACTTTCACCCCTATCAATCAGTGGAGTTGTTTCACGGTACTACCCATAACTGCGTGACGCGGCCCACTTTGTGCAACATGAAACCTCAGGGTTGGGAACCTCAGGGCTTGATTTTTCCTTCTTTTGCAATCAACAAATGGCTAATGGGTCTGTTTTGGTTGGTGGTTTCAATTATTTTTTACTTTCACCGCTACCTGAGGAAATGATCCAATTTGACTAATGTTTTTCAAATGGGTTGAAACCACCAACTAGTTTTGGTTGGTGGTTTGGATTCCAAATCATACTTGGGGTTACCCCTAGTATCCCCAAACCACCTTTTTTAACCATTATAGTTGACTTCAACGGGTACATGTTTCAAGTTATATATATAAGAATAGACATGATTTTTCTGAATTTTTTGAAGCAGATGTTTTTGAATTTTCCAACGGGGGGCATGTTTGTTCCAACAGATACATGTTTTCAAGTTCCATTTTCAAGTTCGTTTTTCTGAAGTGATTTTCAATACAGACTGCCGGGTCCTGCCTGATGAGTAAGACATCTTGATATAGCTGGTCACCCTTCCCCCCAAACTTCAGGCAGAAGGATTCAATAAGGTCTTATTGAGTGAAAACCACGGTCAATAAGCCCTTAATAAGCCCTTATTTCTGATGGGGGTACTTTGGAGGGCCATGATGAGAACTTTCATTTTCACATGTCTTCGCAAATGGTCGGTAAAGCTCAAGAACTGGAGATATGCTGAGATGAATCCTTCGAGAAGATTTTGTGAAGAATCTTGATACAAAAGTGGGGCCGAAAAACGTCACCAGTTCCAAGTAGGGTTTGTCATAACTCCACTGGTTGATAGGGGTGAAAGTTCACCCGACTGAAACCAATTTATTTTCGGCCGGGGTATAAGGCGTTAAAAGCATGAAGGTTACACTCCCTAAAACCATCCCAAAAAAGGAAACTCGTTTTCCAACCACCATTTTTCAGGGGCTATGTTACTGTTGATGGAAGAAATCCTGCACCACCTGGGATGTATAAAACCCTGTCGATAATGGGCTAAATTACCTATCAACTGGTGCAGGATTTCTTCCATCAACACTAGTTTTAGGGGGGTAACATAATTCCTGAGAAGTTAGAAGACAAGCCTAAAACCATTCCTTTTAGGGATGGAAACCTGAAAAAGGGACTATATTAAACCTCGGGGGATGTATAAGTTTGGGATTGCGAATTGGTTCAGGCAGGAATTACCTGTAATGGAAACTGAAGTTGTAAAGTGTGATCTTCTATTCAATTAAACACTATGGCTATCGTTATAGATAATCCGAATGGTCAAAATTGTGTGGTCATACCTCTTCATACCCCTTGCAATTTCTCAAAACTCTTTATCATCAAAAACATAATTACCCTTTCGAAAAGTAGCATCATCCCCCTCAAAAGAACAATTTCTAAAAGGAACATGTATCTTTCCAACCATCATTTTTCAGGGGAGAACTGTTAGTTTTCATGCCCATACCATCCATGTATGGTATATATGCCTACATTTGGTTGATTTCTATGGTAAATCTAGGTGAATATACCATACATGGATCCTATGGGATGGGGTAGTCGGGTAGTCCCAAACGATCTCCCAGATTCAAAACCGCCCAAAAACCCCTTCAACAAACACACACACCAAAAAGGCTCCTTGTTTGACGGCCTTCGGTGTGACAGTGCCTTTTCAGTGACGGAAGAACAAACGACACCTGTACAAATGTGGTACCGGTAGGCGAATAGATACTAGGTGCGTGGTTTCAACGTTTTTTTTTAATATGTTTTTACCATGACTTGGGGAAATGATCAAATTGGCTATAATTGAAATGTTCAACATGTTTCAAAGAGTTTGGAACCACCAACCAGTATAATACCGGGGGTAGTTGATTCGTAAAGGGTTAGAATTAGCTCCTGAGAATCCAGACGCCTCCCGATCGAGTAGGATTGATTGTCTCAAAATCCCATCCCCGGAATAGGATTGGATTGGGGAAATCCTAGGATATGTTTTAAACAGGTGTTTTTTTCTCGTTTAATCTTCTATGAGATGCATTACTTTATCTATTGCTCGTTGGAATGTACTTTTGTCGTTGCCTGTCAAACCAAGCTATTGCTCAGAAACACATCTCAACTAATTCGACTTGTGTTTTTTGTTCGCTCTTGGTACAAGGTGGGCCCCTACTTGTTATGAATGGAGTTATAGTTATAATGGAGTTATACAACCGCCCTATAAATACATATCTGGGTTAATTTCACCCCTATAAGTGGAGTTCTTTCACCCTACTTATAACTGGTTTCTCGGCAAACCTTGTACATATATGTACATATAAATTCTATATCACCTGAAGTCTAAATGGATACGCAAAAAAATAGCCCTTTTTTTGAAAGGGTACATAGCTTTTCCAAACCATCATTTCTTGATATCAATCCCATAGGATCCATGGTCATGGTATATTTACCTACATTTGATTGATATTTATGATAAATGTAGGTAAATATACTAGGTGGTGGCAACTCAAATATTTTTTAATGTTCACCCCTAAAATTGGGGAAGATGATTTCCATTTTGATTCATATTTGTTCAGATGGGTTGGTTCAACCACCAACCTGATATACCATGACCATGGATCCTATGGGAATGTTGCTAAAAAATCAACCCTAACCATCTTGACCCCTCCTATGGAAAGACTTTCGACCCTCCTAGTGACACCCCTGGGGCCTCAAAAAAGGTGTTTTTGACACCCCATGACATTTTTTAAGGATTCTTAGGGAATTTGTTTTCCGGAAAAAAAATCAACGTCCGTTCCCTCTCGCCTTGGAAAGCTGAGGTCACGGTGGGTACCACGACTGGCATCGTGTACTTGACGGTGGGGGGGGGGGTTCCACCCTGGAGGGTAACATAGCACCTGAAACACTTGGGTTGGTTCAGATGAGTTTCCTTTTTGGGAAGGCTTTTCTTGCCAGGTGCTATGTTGGTTTTGGGGAGTGTAGCCGTTTTTTTGGGAAAAAAACCGTGTGGTATAATTCGCGGCGGCGGTTGCGGTCATTTAAGGTGAACTGAATGAAAAATCCTGAAGGATGGCTTAATGATCAATGGCTCGACAAGATGTACCAGAGAAATAGTTTTTATTATTGTTTGAGTTTTAGTATTCCGACTCTATGTAGGTGTTCTCTAATCACTGGGGGTCCAAAGACCATTAAATCATTGGGAGGCAAAAAAAACATTAATTGGGAAAAAAGTATCTTGCGACCAACTGTTTGTTGTTTCGCGTCCCATGGGCACTTTCCCAAAAGTCCTGGCTGCTATGTCGGGGGTTGTTTGGTGAAATATCATAACTCACTGACTCACTGCATCTTTGTTTGGGACATGCTTGAGTGATTGATTTCCAACATGCCAATCAAACAAACCTTCATATCAGATGGAAGCGACCCCTTTTAAATCCTTGTTCAACATATTTTTTTGTATCATTGACCATTGCGATTCAGAAAGAAACAATTGTCCAATTTTGATCTGGCACTCAGGTGCTGTCTGGGATGTTTGGATATCATAAGGTTTTACCACAAAGTGAGCCCCGACTCGACCAGTTAAAAGTACGTATAATAACTCCATTTATAGGGGTTATAACCCTGGTTACCCATTTATAAGGCCGCACTAGGCCATTTGGAGGGGTTATAACTCCATCTGTATCTAGTAGCACGGGGTATACCGGTATACCCCTGGTTTCTGGTCCTTTTATGTAGCCAGATTTTTTGAAGGGAACCATTTCGAACGGCCAATTCTTGCCAGTCTGATCTCGCCAATGCTGGCACGACCACATCGTGCGTTGCTCAGTTGGGTTTTCTTGCTGTTTATGCTGTTTGCGGCTTAGGGTGAGGAGAAAGCCTGCCCAACCTCCAGCTAACATGGCACATCAAAAGCCTGTAAATCGACAGGTCAACAGTACTAATTCGATCATTCTTGCCAGAATCGACAGTACCTGGGGCTGATTGTAACCTCAACAGTGGGCGGCTATCCATCAATTCGAGTAAAATTAAGGTGTTTGCACCCAGCTGAGCTAGGTACTGCGATACGCTTTCGGATGCTCCCGCACCAGCCATAAAGATGAACTGTACAAACGCTCCTGCAGATGTAGTGAGGGTAATCTCATTTCTTAATATACAGTACATCTCGGATGTATATACCCGCCAACTCAGTGACAGTGGCATTTTAACATTCACCGTATTGTTCAACGCTTCCCGGTGTTCAGTCGTAAATGAAGGTTTAGGTTGGGATTTCCTACTCAACATGTCATTATTCTGGTGGTGACTGGCATCCTGGGTGGGGTGCTGGATGCAAAGTAGATCCCCATAAAATTCATTCACTTGCCACTCTTTAAACAAAAATCCTTGGAGAAAAGTTTCGCGACTTCCAATTTCATGAGCATCGGTTTCTGCAGGGTCGATCCCCCTGAGAAGGCATATCCACGAAAAAAGACTAGCATCTTCCTCCCAGGCATTGATTTTCAGGGGCAGGAAGACTGTTATGTTTAAACGTATGTGTTTAAAAAAAAAAGACGGTAGTAGTGCATGATCCTAGGGAGAGTTGACAAAATTTTCCCCACACTGCTAGATGGAGGTTAAACGGGTAGCAGATATGACCTCAGCACATGGATGATGGAGTTGTGGAGTTGTTGGGAAAACGTGTGTTAACGTCCTTACGTAAGATAAAAGGAATCTGAAGCAACAACAAAAAATGCCAAAAAGGAGCATCTGGAACCATCCAGGGGAATTGGAGTTTACTTTTTTTAGTTTTAAAGTTGGCGCCAAGGTCATATACCAAGCCCTCGTTCCATATATTTGGATGCAGGAAAACGAGTCTCGTTACCTGATATATTGGCATCTGAAAGTTCCAAAAATATATATCACATACCATCCATGTATGTATGGTATATTTACCTACATTTACCATAAAAATCAACCCTTCATGTAGGCCAATGTACCATACATGGATGCTAAAGGTATCAATATAATAAATATATATATATATAGGGAACTGGAAGATCCGGGAAGTTTGTTAAAACCCACAGATGCCTTGGGTCCAAAAAATTACTGCAGGGATTGCAGTGGCGTGGATAGTGGATATCAGGGCTCCATTACCTTGTCGTACCTTGGTCAAGCAGCGTTGCGGATTCCGGCCTTCGAAAAGAGTGAACATCCAATACCCATAGGATCCATATATGGTATATTTGCCTACATTTGGTTGATTTTTATGGTAAATGTAGGGAAATATACCATACATGGATCCTCTGGGATATGAGTAGGGATATGAGTCTTTATTTCTATATATTGAGTATGTTTTCGGCACCTCGGAAAAACGTCGTCGTTCTTGTTGTTATTTGTTGTTCTTTGTTGTTGTTGTTGTTGTTGCTGTTGCTGTTGTTGCTGTTGTTGCTGTTATATCTTGGCAAATCTTTTGTAGTCCCTTGTACCCTTAGCCCCTTTACATTTGGTGTTATTTTGTTTCATGTAAGTCACTAAAACTTAAACTTTAAGTCCCGGCGACCTAAGTTTTGCCTAGTTATATCTTGGGTTGTCTTTCTGGAAAAACATCGAAATCCGACATCCCGAAATGTCGAGGTGAGACGGTGAGAGTCCGTTTTTTAGTTTTCTGACTCTCCAGCTAAATCCTTTGACTAATTATACAGGACATACCTGGATTTTCTCCTTTCTTGCTGCATGAGGACCTGAGTACATCACTAAGAGATATATTGTAAATTCACCACAGCTCCTTCCCATAGGATCCATGTATTTTTCTAAAAAGCTTGCATTTACAAATACTAAAGAAGAATGAACTAAATGTAGGTATTTGGAACCTATATGGGCGTTCCCAAAAATAGTGGTACCCCCAAATCATCCATTTTAATAGGGTTTTCTATATTTTTTAGGGACCCCAAAAAATCCACCACTGACTCGTGCCGAAAGCCGACAAATTGTCGAGGTGTAGTGCAGGCACCTTAAAGGCGAACTCAGCCAGTTGTACGTTTGGACGTCTCAGCAGGTGATCATCGTGATCACCCCGGGGTTGGTTGGGGAATATAGAACCCTAGTCTTCCAAATATCTTGTGAGGATCGGTGTTTGCACCCCCAAACACCACTTTTTGGATGCCTTTAGGGGGTCCAACTACCTACTCACAAGGTATTTGGAGGATTTTGGAAGACTAGGGGTAAAACCCATGGTGGTTTCTCATATTTTTGGAATTTTCACCTCGAAAGCTTGGGGAAGATGATCCCATTTTGACTTATATTTTGCAAATGGGTGGCTCAACCACCAAAAAGTAGGGGATGATATCCTACCCAGATAGAATAGAGATTTTAATCAGAACCGACCTACTGTAAGGATTTCTGTAAAAGCATGTTTTTTTCATGGCTCAGTTAGTAAGTGCTTAATAGCCATGGTGAGTAAGTCCCTTCAGTAGGGGTTGTGGGACCCCTTTCCAAATGGCCTTTTTATGGCTTGTAAATGGTGGTTACTAATTACTTGCTCACTGGGATGATCCTCCAAGTGTGGTAGTATCTGTCAAACTGCGATGAAGAGAGTGGAAGTTTCATGGAAAGAAACTCCAAATCACATGTTGCCATACCCAATCACACTCGATGGGGCTGGTGAATTACCTACATTTTTCGGGGATTTTGTATGGGAAATGTCGCTAAATAGCACATGAATTGAGTGTTTGAGGTCAACCATTCATGGATTGGTAAATATACCATGACCATGGTACTCCAAAAAGGGTGATGTTTATTAAAAATCCCTTTTGTCGATGATTCTGCTTCTTTTAGAGGGTGGTAAGGATCATATAACCTTCCTGGAAGGCAATACATACCTGCGGTATATATTGCCACTTGGGTGATGATGTACTACTTACCACCCTTTACAAGAACCAGAATAATCCACAGTTGGAGCAGTTGGAACAGCTGTACCAAGTTATCTCGATCTTTTTTTTGTTTCCCTTTAACAGTCTCAGGTCTGAGTTTCCCCAAGAATCCGAGAACACCAGCTAAAAATCATGGGTACACTAGGGCCGGGGTACACCCGTCCTTGTCCCTTGAATGATATCTTTCACCAAAAAAAATGGTTTATTATTAATGGTTTATGAAATTCATCCCCATTTAAACTGTGTATTCATCCCTAACAACCTATACCGAAACAACTACACCCCCGAATTTTTGGAGGTCCATTGATTCTTTACAAGGTGGGCCCCCTACCAGTTATAACTGGGTGAAAATAACCCCTTTTTCACTAGGGTCAAAAAAGAACAGTTAGCCATTTATTTTCGGCCATTTTACAGGGGGAAAAAAGTCCATTTGTATCTGGCAGGGGCCCACCTTGTACCCCCTATATTTGGGGAAGATGAACCCATTTTGACTTTAATAAATTTCAGATGGGGTTGAAACTCAACCACCAAGCAGTTTTTTGGAGGTCCATTGATTCTTTTAAGAACCTCCGAAAAATTTTGGAAAATCCCAAGCCACTAAACGATGTCCTTTCCGGCCTTGGCCTCTTTTTTTTGAGGCCGAAAAGCTGCACGACTTCGGACAGCGTCAGCGTCACGGTGCGGGTTTTCGCAGGGGAAGCTGAGGAGTTCATTGGCTACTTGGGATGTCCTGTTGGAAGTTAGGATGAAATGCTTCGCAAATGGGTTGTAACTACTTATAAAAGGAGTATACTGTATTTAGGATTATAGCCGACTTGAAGGTTTTTTAATGTCTTATTGAAAGTGGGGATATTCCAGCTATACTACCATGTTCGTTCACCAGAGGGTACACAGTTGTTTGTTTCTGGGGGGTGAGGAGGCGTTCTAGATTTGGATGGTTAGTACCCCCCCTAACGCACCACCCCCCCAGAAGTAAGGCCTTTTTTTGTACGGGCTTGTTAAGGCTTGAACGAGCTGGCAGGGCAAGCGCCTGGAACGTTGGGTGTCAATGAAAGCACCGAATTGGCCTGATTTGGAGTATAGATTGAAGAAGGAGATGAGAAAGGGGGCCAAATAGCCTCCATGTTGCTCTCCCTGGAGCATAAGCATTTGAGCCCGGTGTCAGCACAGAGGATTGGAAGAGAGTTGTGGTGAACTGACAGCCCTGCCGGGCATTCCTTGGACAAAGCGCGGTGACTCCACCAATGGTTTATGTGGCCCAGCCCTCATTCAGACACTGGTCAACTGCTTTATACAACACCTTCACCCTCCTCCCACTGACCCCGTCCACGAGTTTTGCTCGCATGATTTTTCCCAAGATGCTTTGTTTCAACAAGCCAGCGGTGGGTAGCGGTCAGCCGGGCGACGCACAGTGTCGCTGTCTATGTGGAAGACATGCGGCCGGCTCGAGAAGTAGAGACTCGTCGGCTCCAGCAGCTCCGACACCAGGAATGGCTGGATTTGTCTCAACCAACTGTGGGGCCTAGCCCATCAATTTTCATGGATGACAGGATGACATCTCCTTTCCAGATGCGCCAAATGGGACTGGAATATTTTACCTACATGAATGGCCCTAGGTTCTTGGGATAAATTTAGGTAAATATTCCATACATGGAGCAGCCTGAGGAAATTCAGAGTTCATGAGTTCATTAATTACAGGGATGAAACGCTGTGAATGAGATAGTGCCTTCTTTGGAATGGCAATACAATGACCCCGGAAATTTACCTCAATTTTCAAAATGGATGACATCTGTTTGGAAAAAGAGAAGCCACAGAAGGTTAAGAATGAGTTTCTCTTCAGTATAGGGAGTTGATCGGCCCTGGCAAATATGATAATATTGAAGTTTTGATTCATGATATTAAGTGTTTTCCTGGTGGTGAAGTTTTATGAAATAGTATGTCTCTCCCAAAGACTCAGTGTATGGTGTATTTACTTACATTTACAATGAAAATCAACTAAATGCAGGTAAATATACCATACATTGAGCATTTGGGTCTTAGTTTTTTTTTAAAGGTAACTATCCAAACATTCAGGGGAAATGATGAATTTGGGACCTGCCTTTCAGTGTTGCCTCACTGTATATCTCTGCATTTGAACATCCATTTGATATACCCATAGGATCCATGCATGCCCATATCTATACCTACTTACCTTATCTGAAAAGGTGGGCACATACCAGTTCTAAATGAGATCATAACCCCTATAAGGTACCATTTTGAAAATTCAACCATTCCTGGATTGGTGCGTATACCATGACCATGGATCCTTGTTGGGATACAGCTAAACCTTCAAGAAACCATGAAATAAGGATCTCGTCATGAACCAAAGAGCAAGTACAACCCCTATTATCCATGTGACTGGTATATTTACCTTCTGAGAATCGTTTCATGGAACGAAAATACTCTGCGTTTCGGAGGTGATGAAGGACACCCCTTCATCATTCTTTGTCAATATGACTGGATTCCTAGGGTAGGCAAATATGCCATGACCATGGCTTCGATTCGCATAAGATGCTTGCAACAAATAAAGATGTTCTCCCAAATGGTGGTTTGTTGGTGACTTAAAGTGGTACGATCCAGTAAAAAACACATAGGTGGCGGCGGCAACTCAAATATTTTTGTTATTTTCACCCTTACCTGGGGAGATGATCCAATTTGACTTACGCATATTTTTCAGATGGGTGGCTCAACCACCAACTATATAGATAACATTCGATAACCTTAACTCAAGGTATAGAAATTCATATCCCCAAGGGGTTTGACCGACCCGTTTTTGTCACGCCTTGCTCACCACCTACCTATCCCCCCCTTCCCCCTCCACAGCACGGTTCCCCAACCCCTCGGGCAGATCGGAAGCACCACCTCCTCGGTCTCGCCCACCTCGGATTTGGCTTCGGGCATTGTGGCCACCAAGGCGGGCGCCGATGGAAGTTTAGGACATACATCCATGGGAGTGCGTTTCCTGGTTCCCGGATAATAGGTGGGATTGGTGATATATATATATATAATCACCAAATTGGCAGTATATACTCGTAAATATCAATCAAATGTAGGTAAATATACCATACATGGATCCTATGGGATCAAAAGCTCCTAAAAGCCACGATCCAGGATACTGCCAACCTAGTGAACTGTAATGTTTTTTTTGTCACTGCCCTCTTGGAGATGCCACACATTGCTTTTGTGGACTCATCGGATAGTCGGATTTCTACGGCTTTTTATAATGGTAAAAACTCAGAACTAGGTGGTGGTTTCAAATATGTTTTATTTTCACCAATGCTTGGGGAAATGATCCCAATTTGACTATATATTTTTTTTCAAATGGGTTGGTTCAACCACCAAGTAGTTCAGGAAGTTCCTCGAACCTCTTGGATTTTGGTTTGATTTGTTTGATCCAGATGTCTACCACTGAAGCCCCGGGTTTGCCGCTCACAGAGTCATGCTAATATTATGCCATATGCTGCGGTGGGAGGATACTACGTATGGTACTTTTCATGAAAACAACCCATGTTTAACGTCACACTTCATATTCCGGGGAAATATGCACATGCGAGCTTATTTTCTCGAGCTTTTTTTTTCCTATCAGTCTCTACGCAACTCCTCTTTCTTGCAGAAAAAAAACTTTAAACACGGGATCCCCTGCAGTCTCAGAGAAATTTCAAGACTTTCTGGTTCTAGAAATTCACACTCACTCACAAATTGAAATGTTTGAAGCAGGTTATCCGGATACATTATGGCTAACATAATCCTGTCCTACACAGCCGTGGCTTGCACTTGAAAAAGCTTCCTCCAGATCCTTCCAAGATCCATCAGTTGAGCAGTGACCAGAACCGATGGCGTATGTGTAGTTTATATAGGGGATGAAATTCTACCCAGCTATAGAGGGATTATATGAAGCCATAAGGATCCCTATTATGAACCAGCCAGGATTTCATGGAATGTCATAAGGGTTTTGTTGACGTTGCTCAATTTGTTTTTCAAGCAGAGATGATGCAGCCGCAAGGCCTGTGCTGATGTTGACAGCAGCTACACTGGAAACTTTGAACTTTACTGCAACTTGGCATGACTTTTGAAGCTGGAGAAAGGGAGACAAATCATAATCGAAATCAGCGTCAATCATCGTTACATGAGGGAAGCAGCTCCAGTAGTCTGTTTTTTTGGGGGGAATGCCATCCAGATAGTCTTTTAGTTTTTTTCTTTTGGGGGGGCAGTGTGGAGTGCGATTCGGTCGAAAGTTAGGAAGTGACCATGCAGTG
Organism: Breviolum minutum Mf 1.05b.01; assembly: GCA_000507305.1. Classification (NCBI taxonomy): domain Eukaryota; class Dinophyceae; order Suessiales; family Symbiodiniaceae; genus Breviolum; species Breviolum minutum. The sequence continues at coordinate 57,785 of DF239933.1, read as the reverse complement.
TCCTGTTCAAACATGTTTTGTTTTGTTTTGTTTTTTTTGTTGTTGTTGCCGCACCCCCAAAGCAGTTGGAGTGTTCGTTGCTTCCGTTTTTAATCTACCCAAAGCAACAGGTGGCAATGAATATGGCTTAAGGATCTTAAGGTCAATACTGGTATCTACGGATCCCTAAGACTAACAGCGCGTAGCATAGCCCGCGTAAGCATTCCCGAAAAAGTTGATGCATTCAAGGCGAAACCAAGATGACACAAATCGTCAAGGAAGAGCTTGGAACCGTGACTAGTTGACCCTGGGAAAATTTGCTTAATATCTAGGTAATTTGCTGTATATATATATATATATGGGATGAAATGCTAGCCAACCTATGTACGGAACTAGTACAATCTATTATATATATAAGTCATTATATATAGATCCCTATGAACTATATGAACCAAAATCAGCATTTCATTCAGTTCATGTCAGGGTTTTTTTGCAGCATTTTTCTCACATGGCTTTCACCGCGTTTGACGAGCGACCAGGCAATGGTGGTGTCCTCACCTATGATGTGACGTGCGGATTCCCTGGGGAAAAAACAGGTGGTTGGTGGTCAAAATGCCACGAAGTGAAGTGGCTATCCGGGATGTCCACCTTTTTAGGGGATACTTAGAGGTTCAGGATACTTAATAAGTGGCTAGTAACCAGGGTTATAACCCCTATAAGTGGGTTATATGTCCCCTAACTAGGCTTATAAACCTACATATAACCAGTTACTAAGTATCCTGAACCTCTAAGTATACATACTCAAACACCCACCTACATTCAACCCCTAAACTACCCAAATGTAGGTAAATACACCCAAAGCATGCATTGCTCAACTACCTCTGCCAAAACAGATTCCTCTTCACTCTTTTAAGTTCACTTGAAGCTTCACTGACGTTAGATTCTAAGGCCTTAGACCAATGGCCTCATGTTATCCTTGAGTGATTGGATTTTTTCCCGAACCCATACGAAAAACCTGCATCCCCACGAAACGAAGCAAACAACCATAGGATCCATGGGATCCATGGTATATTTACCTGCTTTTTTTGATCGCATAAAAATCAACGAATAAATGTAGATAACTAATCTTGGCACATCTTAGTTTAGCCTTATTCCCTGAACGCCCCTTAGAGTTTAGTAGTTTAGTGGGATTTTACCTGTGGGCCCCACTAAAAGTTGAACAAACTTAGCAGGGTTTTCCCTTGGATGTCCCAGGAAGATAGTAAATGGTTAGTAAGTGGGGTATAACCTGCCTATAAATGGGGTAATTATATTAGGGTTATAACCCATTTACTAACCTTTTACCAACTTCCTGGGACTTCCAAGTACCATTCCCATGGATCCAAATCCGTTGTTTGATCCAAATCCCTTCCTTCCCTTCCTCGATCCTCGAGCCTGCAGGTCCTGTAGTCCAGGCTGTGCCACCTCGGACAGTGACTTTGGTTTTGCCAAAAATCATTTGGAAGCAATGAGACAAAAGGGCCCCTGGTTGTTTAGTTGAAATATAAGGGATGCAATCCTACCCAGGTATAATGTAGGGATTGATTTTTAAAGCATTAGAAAGAAAATCCTATTAAACAACCAGTAGAATGGAAAATAAGAGGGTTGTTGTTGTTGCATAAAATGGTGCTTTTCCAGCTAACCATGTTGGTTTAGTGGAGGTTATAAGTTATAAGTATATACCTCGGATCTAACCAATGCAGGTTTACGGATGTGTTACATGTTTTTTGTTTCGCGGATCCCAAGCTAAAGCCTTCCATTTGCCACGATTGCATCCTGGGTGGCAACGGTAGATCCAAGGTTTCGAATTTGTTTAAACAAGAAAACAATATGCTTGGCAACAAGAACTATGCTCTGAGAAATATGTTGGTAAATATGCTACCATGGTTTTAAGATGTTTTTTTGGTAAATCACCGTTCGACCATCATTTGGGGAGTATGTTTTACTGGTTCCAAGCATATTTTGCAAATCCTAGTAACCTCTTGACATTTTCTGAATAGATTTGGCTTTCAAATGTCAGCTTCACAAGATAAAAGCACGACGAAGGAAGACAAGGAAGGTACGAACCATTATTCCTAGGAAGATGATAAGCAGAATAGACCGTTGTACATCGTTGACATTCAAAGCCGTATACTCTCCAGGGAACTAACATATCCCACCTGGAGAATAGGACAAATATCTGCAAAAGTACCTTTAAATGTGGATATGTCGGTTTCCAGGAGTGTAAGTGTTGTTTTTATCTTCTATCATAGTGATGGTACACTAGTAATGGGCAATATATCTAGTGCACATTTGCGATGTCATGGTTGTGAAGGACTGAAGAAATCATGCTAGATATCACTGAAAACTCAATTGAGCCACGGAAAAAAACATGGTTGTTTCGGGTATACACGGGATTATACTACCCAGTTATATGGGGATTGAAATAAGCCATTACGAGGATCCCTATTAACCAACCAGTATAATGGAAAGTAGGAGTTTTTTTTCGTGGCTCAATTGTCAATTGGTAATCATCGTGCTGACCATCATCAACATCTTCATCCTCCTCACTTGGAATTACCCCGCAAAAACTAACCTGACCATGGAAAATCGACCATTTGAAGATGTATTTCCTGTTGAAACATGCTAAATATCAGAGATGAGTCGTAGAAAACTCAATTGGTAACCAGCATGATGATAATCATCAACATTATAGCATTTATCCCCTTCACTTGCATTTAACTTTTACCATGTCTCAACTTTCTTGAGGCATAACTCTGACCGTTGCTGGCAGCACTTCTTCTTGGAGCTGCTTGGTATGAACGCAGAGGGGGTACACCCTAGGCCCTAGGCATGAAACAACGACATCCAGGTACACTCCGGTAGCTAACATCCATGGGAACCCAAAACCTTCATTTTTAGAGGTTATAACCCATATATTGGAGGCCTAAAACCTGCATGTTTCATGGTTTTGGGGTCCAAAGGATAGCAATGGAAAATGGACCCTTTAAAGATGTATTTCTTATTCAAAGTGAGAATTTTCCAATTGCTATCTTAGTTTACCAGAGGGTACTTCATTACTTCATGCAGTTCATTTTCCAACTTTTCCATGGTTGGTTTCATAGGACTTTTTTTTATATTGGACGATGTAATGATAATGCCTCCTCTTCAAGTGGATTGCAAGGATTCTTTTGAAAGGTGTATTCACCTCGTAATAATCTTATCCCTAGGCATGCCTAGACGTTCAGACTCTGCCAGAAAAAAATCTCCAGAGGTTCAGAGGTTTTATTTTTTGGGGGGCATACCCAGGACTCGACCGCCAAACCAAACAAGCAAAATCCAAGCAAAATCCACGCAAAATCACCGGGGGTGATCGCTGTAGTTTTCAGTAGATGGCTCGACCCCCAAAAGGTGGATTCGTAAGGGGCCATGATAAACCAATACATGGGAGTTGCGCCATCGATCCTTTCGAGGTGGTATAGTAGGTATATACCCTACTTGGGATTTGTTTTCAAGACTTCTTACCATCCTTTTTGTAGCATGGAAATTCACCAAGGCATTCACCATTTGGAACATTATGATGGAACTTGTTCCAACAAAGTGGGCTCCCTAGCAGTTATGCAGTTATACATGGCGTTATCTAGGTGGTGGTTTAGAATATTTTTGATTTTCATCCCTACTTGGGGAAGATTTCCAATTTGACAAATATTTTGTCAGATGGGTTGAAACCACCAACCAGTTATAGATAACCCTATAAGTAAGGTTTTTGTTTGACCCCAGCTACCCATTGATTTTGGCCATTTTATAGGGGCCCGCCCTATTTCATCTATTTCACTCCATTTCTCGGGGCCCATCTTGAATGATCTTCAGCAAGCCTAAGACTTTTATCACCATTTCTGTTGCAAAAAAGGTCCTTCAGCAACCATGACATCGGGACAATCTGAAACCACGCGTGGAAGCCTGGAAATTTCGACCAAAAAATGAATGTGACCTGGAGTCCCTGGTTCGTTTATGAGCAAAAAGTTCTTTTTATAATTTTCATGGGAATCTAATCCCTAGGATCCATGGTCATGGTATATTTACCTACATGAATGGTTGATTTCTATGGTAAATGTAGTTATATATACCATACATGGATGCTATGGGTAAGGGGGCCAACCCCCCAAATGCCCATCACCCCCCTTGAATTTTAGGCCTGTCCCTAAGGGATCTGAGAGTTTCTTCAACCAAGTTCATGATCTTTCAAAGGTCTCCAAAAAAGGACAGAAAACACCCCAAAAACTAATGGCTGAAGGGGCCCCAAAATGATGAGTTGGAAAATGCATTTCCTTTTTAAATATGCCCTAGGGATCCAATCACCTTCTGAGAATGGTAATGGAACCTAAATACCTTTCTAAGGAGGTGATTATACACCCCAATCACCATCTGAGAAGGTGATTGGATCCTTAGGGATGGGCCAATTTTTGATATCTATGTCAATTTTAGGTGAAGGAATAGATCCTTGAACGAAAAGAACACATGTTTTCGATTGGTTTTGTTTGGACATCCTGTGTGAGTTTTTGCCTGGAATTCGAAAAGACTATTATTTTGACAGTGTCTTTCCGTTAAGACCATTATCCTACTAACCATTTTCAACTAACAAATCCAGAAGACAGTTACTTCTACAGTCTTGGACTTCCAGGTATTATATATATATGTGTGTATGTATATTGATATGTCACACATTAAATCTACTTTACGGAAAGAATACTCTCCTCATAGCAGATATGCCTGAAGCCAAATTATGAAACGTTTCTTGCAGGACAACATTTCAGTTCTCAGAGAAACAAAACATGAGATATACATCAAGGGCTCGACACAGTAGTAGATATTAAAATCATGGCAATCTAATGGGACCCTCCCAATGCCACCCTCTCGAAAGAAAAAGAACGGCTTATTAAGGGACTATGAACCACCATTGTCCCTTAGGCCAACTATGAGGGCTGGTTATTTCTCTGGGGGCTTTTTTCGTGGCATTTGGGGGGGGGGCCCCTTAGATTCCAATGAAAGTTGTCTTGGTACTTGGATGATCCCGTTGGAAGTTAGGATCAATGGTTAGGATCAGTGGGTTAAAAAAACCCAAGTAATTTCTCCATGTATAAGTAGGTGAAACAACTGGGTGAAAGAACCCATTGATCCTATCTAAGGTTGTTTCAACACACCTTTGGAACACACCTCTAAACCTTTTCCAACAGGCTATAAAGGGATTCCTTTCATAGTTGGCGAACGGGGGGATTGCCGATTGGGTGCGATATCGGGGTGTGTTGTAACTTTCTTGGATCCTAACCATTGATCCCAACTTCCAACGGGATCATCCAAGTTACCTGGCTGCCAGTTTCAAAGGACATCTTAAGATGTCACAGTTGCCATCACTGCGATCGATCGAATTTTCAGGACTTGCGAACCGATCAACAGCGGCTACACGGGCACCATTTCGTCCCTTGGAATATCCGCGGCCTTTTGGGTAGTGCCGCAAGGGTTGGCTGATTCGATGATTGGTGTTTCAGAAAAAGTGTTGGCTTTTACTGACTCTCAGTTTGAATGCATGTTTAATCATTTGTAGGCACGGCCTCATACTGTGTAGACTGTTAGTGGATAGGGGGGGACTGGCCCATCTCCGCAGATATATAAACTTTAGCTCGCCTAAGCTGCAAGAAGGCTTGCGATGTTTTTTTAAAGTGACCATGAAACACAGAAAAACACATCAAAAAAAAACACAAAGCTTCCGAGACTAAATGAGCCATGAAAAAAACATTGGTTGTTCAGGTTATATAAGGGATTACAACACCCAATTACCCACTAAAACAAGCAAATCCAAACATCTCCTGGATGCCACTTTTTTCGGAGTTTTTTTTTGAGCTTTTTTTTCTGAGGATTAGTTGCTTCTTCGGCGTGCTTTCGGCCAATCCCGCTGGATGTGGCAGCTTGGTTAAAAAAGAAAAACCTACTTAGAGGATCGTTCCATTTAATAAGTGGTTAGTAACCCCCATTTATAAGCCATTTAGGCTATTTGGAATTGGAATAACCCTACTTAGGGGACTTACTATCCATGGCTATTAACCACTTACTAACTGGGATGATCCTCCAAGTAGTCTTCCAAATATCTTGTGAGGATCGGTGTTTGGGGGCCCCCACCTCCACCTCCTTTTTGGATGCCCTTTTTCGGGGGTCCAACGACCGATCCTCACAAGGTATGACTGGAGGATTTTGGAAGACTAGGGAAAACAAACATGGGAAAGAAACAGAAAATTTCCGAATGGGAGGATCTGGTCAAATGATAGCGACCTCACACTGGTTTCTTTTTGCCCCCACAAGATAGTTGAGGAAGGAAAAATAAGGGACCCCGGCGATTTCAGGGAAATCTAGCTTGGTGAAATATTATGATTTGGCCAGATAGGATCCATGCACGGTATATATGTTCTTGCATTTAGTTTATTCCATTGATTCCTACGTTTAGTGTTATTTTTATGGTAAATGTAGCGAAATATAATTATACCCTAATATGGATTCTCGGGTATTGTGTGATTTTTGAGTGTAGACTGTAGACTGCTGTTTTTGGCAGATTTGCAACAACAATATCTTCATATGTTCTTAACACGAGAAAAATGATTAGAGCATGCTGTTTTCTTTTTTGCTAATGTGTTGCGCAGCACGTATGTTTCAATTGAACTTCAATTCATGTACTTGTTTCAATTTGTTCCTGCAAAAGAAGAAGCTTCGAAGATCAACATGTGGTCTGTCATCCTGGTAGATCACGCTTATGGGCTGTGTTCTTTTGTACATGACGACGTCAAAGGAACCACAGAGACGTCCTCCCAAGATATTGTTTATATATAAAGTAACATTACATATCTATATTTTGTTTGTCATTGTTTATATCTGTATATATAGTCGAATACTGTATATACCTTGAACTTGAACCCAACAACACCTCGCTTTTTGAGGGGCTTAAAAACTCCGGCTGGAATTTTTTTATGCCGGAGGAATCTTCCAAAGTTACAGGGCTCCGTGGTCCCAAGATTCGGATGCTCCAGTTTCCCAGGTTGCCAATCATGACCAGAATTATTATGTATGTATGTATATATATATATATACCATGGGCCCCCCCCAAACCTACATTTTTTAGAGGTTTTTATGGTAAATAACTTGGTTTTTAGGTGGCCAAAACTTCTATTTTTCATGGTTTTTGGGGCTCATGGTATATGTATATATATATATATATATATGNTATTTTTCTATGGTTTTTGGGGTCTCATGGTATATGTATATATATATATATATATATGTAGGCTTGAGATTGATTATAAAGCTAAACCTTCATATTTTCCGCTGTTACTGGATGTGGGTATACGCCCACAAGGAACATACACCCACTATTTTTTTACACATACCTGGATCCCCAACAATCTCTATTTTTGAAGGTCAACCCCCCAAAACATGGCCTTTTCCAACAAAAACAAGGGTCATTTGGGTTTCAGGTATATAATATTACATCAGTAACAAGCAATTCATTCTTCAGACATAACACGCCCAGTTTCCATATCCCATAGCATCCATGTATGGTATATTATTTACATATATTTACCTACATTTGCCACAAAAATCAGCCAAATGTAGGTGAATGAATATACCATACATGGATCCTATGGGATATGGAAAAAGTCCCGTCCTCAAATCGAAATAACTGAGTTGCCAAACCTTGCGCTGCGGGCAGCACTATATCGGTCACATTGGATGGAGTAGCTTTGGCTTATGAGAAACAACGCGTGGTGGATGGGAACAAAAACAGCATTGCCTATAGGATCCATAGAGATGGCATATTTACCTACTAATTATAACATAAAAAGATCGACAATTTATCTAGGTGAATATACCATGACCATGGATATTGTGAATTTTTAGAACTGTTTCAAAATTGGACCCCAGTACCAAGTAATATTCTACTACAAAAAAAGTGGAGGTTATAGTTGTAAATGGCAACCTCAAAAAACTACATTTTTGCAAGGGGAGGTTATTCTTCCTCCCACATGTTGTTTTTCAGTCGAAAATGGGATGTCTACTACCCAAGTTCAGTTTTTTTTACATTAGGGGATTTGCCATTTCTATGATGATGGGAGTAAGTTTAATAGGGATCAATCTTGATGGGTCAATCTATGGTGATCTTGAATGATTTACCTTCCAAGCGGGTGTATAGATTTGGGGTAGATAATAGTAGATACAGGACCAAGGACCATCCAAAAACGGGACCGTTCTGGCAAGTGGCTGATTAACCATGGGGAGATAATAACTTGGTGGATGGGCTGTGGGGGTGTTCCACTCGTCAACATTTACCCATGTGACTATTCTATATTTATTCTCCTGGAAGCTGTTTGTCATTGTCAGATGTTCATATTTCCCACTTAAAAAAAGCAAGTTGTTCAAGGATCATTCTTTGTTTGGTTGAAACTGTTTCTATATATGTTCCTAGAACCCCAAATGGGCCAAATCATGTGTTTGACCGATTCAACGTATCCAAAATTGAAGGTCACCCCCCCCAAAGAAAAGAGGTCAACCGTTGGGTTCTAGGTCTATTTCGAATTACACCCCCAAAAACTAACATAGCACCTGAAAATAGGCCGTCCCAAAAGGAAACTAGTATTCCAACCATCCATTTCTAGTTGCTATGTTAGTTGCAGGGAGGGTATCTGTCTATATGGATTGTATTTGCACCACTTGTCTCTTACACCGGTTTTTGTCATGGGTTCATGCCTTTTTTTTTTGGAATTAGATTCTAGTTTGATGTATGTGGATGTTTCCAAAAATCGTGGGTTTTTCTCCCAAATCATCGATTAAACAATAGGGGTTTCCATTGTTTTCGCCATCCATTTTGGGGTGTTTACCCTTATTTTTGGAAACACCCATGTAAAAAAATCATGTTTTTTGTTCTTGGTAAGATGGGCTCCAATAAGTTCCATCGTCGTGGTTCCTGGCTGAGGTAACCAATACCCTCACCACAGGCAGCGAGATCAGGTGCCGATGGGGACAAAACTGGGTTTTCAACGCTAGGTGTGTGTTGCAGCTGCAGTGTTACTGGGAAGGAATGTTTTTGGATCACTTTTTTTTGCTTGAAGAAAATCACTTTTTACCACTATATATATCATGTCATGTCAGAGTGGATAGAATATCCGAATGTATGGAATGTTTACCTTCATGGCTTCAATTGATGGTGGATGTAGGTAAATATTCTTTACATGGAGCAGTATATGGGTGTTGATCCTAACATTATGGGACATTCCAGTGTGACGTACATCTTGGTGGACAAACTTGCAGGGTCAACTGTGTTACCCCAGACATCCAAATACTCTTTGAGAAGGTGTTTTAGGTATTTTGGGGTCCCAAATATCTTCTCAGCAGGTGTTTGGATGTCTATGGGTTAAGTCCATTTTTCGGGAAAACCCTTCACGACCGATAGGGAACATATTCCCCACCAGTTCTATATACTAATGACATGTTCCCTAAAGGTACGATTTTGTCCCAGTTTTCACCTGAATGAAGATGACTTTAAACCATTCCAACCCTACTATAGTTGGACCTAGATTTTCTCCATCATTAGATCCCATAACTGTCAGGAAACACCTTTCGAAGCAAACTTCCCATGGGAACCCAAAACCTTCAATTTTATGTGTGTTATAACCCATACATTGGGGATTTTAAACCTTCATTTTTTTCATGGGTTGTTGGGGTCCCAAGGGTCGATCTATACGAACTGAGATGATCCTCCAAGTTCTTGGGCTGACTAACTTCCTTTAAGCAGATGTTTTTTTTCCCATGTAACCTACTTGGATGTCCCAGGAAGTTAGTAAATGGATAGCAAGTGGGTTATAACCTACCTATAAATGAGGTATATTGGGGTAATAACCCATTTGCTAACCATTTACTAACTTCCTGGGACATCCAAGTAATGCTAAATGGTCTGACGGGAAGGGTCGGTTTCCATGCCATGATGAGGTGAGTTTCCAGGTGGTGTCAACGTGGTGTCGTCGTTCTCACTATACGTTTGACACTAGGTAAAGAAATATAAAGATTGCCACCCAGGCAAAAACACCCAAACATCATGATCTCAGCAAAGACATCAAAAAATGGAAAAAATCTGCAGAAGAAAGTAGCATCAAAATAATTTGTTCACCATCTCAGAGTCGACCATTTGATAATAATAGCCGTTCTCCCTATAGTCTTCCAAAAAAATCCTCCAAAATCCTACCTTGTGAGAAGGTGTTTTTGGAACCCGTTTTAGGCCGGCCTTGTCACCAACCTACATCCTCTATAGGTCAGGTTTCACCACCTCGGCCAGTTGTACCGATGTGAACAACGTGCCTTGGAAGCGCCTGGCTGTTGGGGTAGACATTAGGTGGAACAAACAGTTATGGCTGGTCAACAAAAAAATGCACCCCCCAGAAATAGCCGGCCTTATGATCAGGGCTTATTGGCAACCATTGGTTTTTCCCTGTAATAAGATTCACCCGGATGACATTTACATGATTATTTACATATATGAGAGAGACAGAGAGAGATTTGTCTATGACGGCTGTAAGTATACTGTAAATATACTCCGACACGAATGGATGGTATGGGTTTTGAACATGACGGATTTCCCAGCCAGTCCTGTTTGCTTGCAAGGAATGCTGCTTTTCAAGGATGATTTGAATCAGATAGCGCAAGTCCTAAGTTGGTTTTATGCCCCCATGTTCAACGAGTATGGAATTTGAGATGTTCACCCTTTGAAAATAAGATAGCTTTCACGCATCTTCCATACCAAACACTCATAAAGTTGGGTTCCCAAACGTTTGCAAGATATTTTGGAGCTATCTTCCCTTATGCTCCCTGCTCCCTTCTGCTTCCGTGAGTTTGGGGTGCCTAAACTTTCAGTGAACCTCACAGGGTATTTGGAGCACTATTGCTTAATCATCTTTTACAAAATCTTCGGAATAATTTGTCTCTACTTGGCAAAGCTTCAAAAATTCTTAAGTGAAGTTTTTATCATAGGAAAAGAAACAGTTCTGGGTTTGACATGGGGTTGACCAAGTCTATATACATTCACATTACATTCACTATACAATTCTAGCTCGTTTGCTGTAGCTCTTTTGTATGGTACATGTGTAGTTAAAGATTTCTATCAAGGGACAATTGGGTGTACCTCTACCAGTGTACCCCCATGGTATTTAGCTGGTGTTCTCCAGCGATTCTTGGGGATTATAACCTATAAGCCTTTTTCATACACACAAAAAAAAGGGCTTATATTAAGGGATTTCCCAGGGGGGCCCACGTTGCTGCTAGGGGGTACATCCCTGCCTATCCCCTGATTCCAAAGATGGATATATGATGGCTTCGATTTTGTTTAGAGATTTGGCTGGATTGGGTGTCCCATCATTTCCTCAAGCCTCACGCCATTTGTTTGAAGTGCATGCATAAGCCCTGGGACTTGAAGTCGACTGTAAAGACCATTCCTCTACTAAGCATTTTCAACTAACAAATCCCGGGGACAGTTATGGACATACAGTCGACTGGACTTTCAAAATAAGATCAGCCAGTCATTTGACAATGATGTAAATAACGGCTAGCTCCTCGAACCCTCCAAAACCAACAAATTTTACAGGAATGTAGTCTCAGATAGTCTGGAATAGTCCCGAATCCTTTTGAAACCTAACTGATCTTAACATGACAAGCTATTCCACCACCATATATACACGACTACGCATCACTATATGAAAAACTGGTTGAATGCTTGATGAGCAAATGAGTATATAGCCCAAAATGACCATATTGGCGCTCCTACATGGGAGCAAAAACGGTTGCAAGTAGCTCTGACTAGACACAGGCAACAAACAAAAACATGGTCCATTTATAGACCTCTACTGTGGATGATCATGATCTTATAGTGTCCTATTGGAAAAAAAAAGGAAGGATTTCCCATTTTAATAGTCAACTTTTACACACACAACTCCTATGTAGATCCTGATTTTTGATGTTCCGCTTCTTTAAAAATGCCTCTTTTTTTTGAACGAAGAAAACGTCGTGATTCTCATGGCGTGGGCGGGGGACATCCCCAAGGCTTGGGGCAGTGACTTAACCTTGCGATGTACCATGGGAGCGTTGAGTTGGGGAGACCCAACAAATGGAGACGCCTTTTGCGATGTAAAAGCACCAAGCATTTCAGTACTTGGAGGATCCTAATTTAGTAAGTGGTTAGGATCACCCCCATTTATAAGCCATGGAAAGGCCATTTGGAATGGGAATAGCCCTACTTAGGGGACTTACTATCCAAGGTTATTAACCACTTACTAACTGGGATGATCCTCAAGCAGTACCTAAAATGGAGGAATCCGTATTCACCCATATAAGCTGTATGGATTCGTAAGGCTTATGGATACGGGAGTTTTCCCACCCCCAACATCGCCGAAAATCAGGTTCAGGATTCCTTAATTTTAGGTACCTGAAATTCTTGGTGAAACGCGGTAGCACGTGCAGGTGAGGATTTTTACCACTGGTCAACTTACCCGCTCTGTAGCGTACCCCGCCCAGAAATAACCGGCCTTATTGAGGGCGTATTGAATTCATTTACCTCATTGGTTTCCCTAGGCCTTATCAAACCCTTGGGGGGGTACGTTACGGGGGGGTAGGGTGACCAGTCATTGGATATTGTACACTCCAGTAAACTAACAGAGCTGGCTGGAAAACGGACCATTTGGAGATGTATTTTCTTCAAAATAGTGATGTTCCATTGGTAGTTTACCACATGCACCTAGCAACCGACCGCCCCTTGCTTCGACAATCATCTCAAAGAGTAAGTAGTTAATAACCCCCATTTATATGAGCCATGGAAAGGCCATTTGGAAGGGGAACAACCCGATCCTTAGGGGACTTATTAGCCATGGTTGTAGACCACTTGCTAACTGGGATGATCCTCCAAGTAACGGCTAGTCATCCTACCCCCCCTGAAATATGTCCTTCCAAAGTGCTTGTTAAGCATTGGTTTCCCATGGTTTCCCTTAGTAAGGTCTTATCAAACCCTTATTTCTCAGGCATGTTTGGATTTTCCTCCAAGTATTGTCCCTTTTCCACTTTCTAATGAAAATTGACCATTCAAAATTTTACACTTTTAAAAATATACTTTAATGATTTTATGCTTGATGTTTTATGGTTATTTTTTCCCCCATTGAATGTGAACAATTCCCCTCACAATTGCTCCGTTCTGAACCATTTGTTGCTAAAAATGGTATTTTTAGCGATCCGCAAGTAAAGTAGGGCAGTACTTGGAGGATGGGCCCCTTGGTTGATCGTTATAGATGGAGTTATGGGGCTCCCTCCCCTATGAATGGCCAAAAAAAAAACGATATCAATAGGTAACGTTTTTTTTACCCCTATAAGTGGAGTTATGCGGCCCTACTTATAACTGGTTTGGGGGAAGAAGTTCATCAAAAGATATCCCAAAGTTAAGATTCAAGTTTCCTGGCCGGTCCAGCCAATGATGTTAGGGAGATGCATAGGAGCTAGGAATGATGTACTCTCATGTATATTCTACAATTTCCTATAATGTCAACCCCGGATTAATAAACCCCTATAGTGATTATTAAGAGGGGTACCCCCAAAAGTGATAAATCCCCTTTAAAATGGGAACCCCCCAATTAAACAACCATGGGGTTTATTAATCCGGGGTCAACATTACTCCCTATTATCTTCCAAAAACTTTCTGACCAGCTCCAATAGCGGATTACGACAAGGAAACTGCTGCAGAAGAGGCTTTCCGGCCGGAAAAAACCACGATGGGAAGTCGCCACCATCGCGTCGATTTTTGCACAACTTCGTCCATCGTTACAAGTGATGTCTTAGATGGGTTTCGTGTGGCCTTCTGTGACTAGAGTTCAAGGTTTCAATGGCGAGTTCAGCCAATTGAAAAGACAAGGCCAGGAGGTGCCAGAGCACTTGCAGCCAAGAAAAGTGGAAATATCAAAGAGCCTGAAAAGGCAGATGTGGGAAATCCAACAGACCAACAGAGAGCCAGGAAGCTGGCATGTGGCGAACTGACTGAAGAAGATTTAAAGGAGGAAGAGCCATACAAAGGCCATGTGATGGTTTTGGGCTCTGAGGCTGTGCGGACTAGATCTCACCAAAAAAGCAGCCATAAATTGGGCCTCCAATTTCCAATGCCCAGCTACCCAACTTTTTGGGCATTCAATGTTCGACACTCTTCAACACTGTTGGACACCTTTGAAGGAGATTCATGAGAACACCATTAGACCACCATTTGGCGATTTGTTGATGTTTTTTTCCTACCACCCAACAAGCAAACCCAAACTAAATACCTACCATATCCTCCAAGTAATGGCTAGTCAACCTACCCCCCTGTGAAATATGGCCAAATTAATTTTTAACCATTGGTTTATACTAGTGACCCATCATCCACATGCATCACCTGGTTGTTTTTCTTTGCGTTTGATGCTTATGAAACCCTGAGGCGCTGATACTTCCACATGTCAGAAAGCTTGTGCCAGCAGTGATTCCGTTGACCTGACCTTGGGCAATTCCACCACTTCGGTCACTTGGAACTTATGAAAACTCAGGTGCCAGGTGAGCAATGAAAACAGGGCCCCTGGTTGTTTCGGGTACATAGGGGATGAAATACTACCCAGTCATGTGGGAATTGTAATAAATCCTTATAAGGATCTGTGTTCAACAACCAGTATTTCATGGAACGTGTTCGATTTTTTTCTTTTTTCGTGGCTCAGGTTACACTATACGGAAAGCAAACATGACGATTGCTGGATTTTTTTTGATATAGGGAATACATTCTTCCAAAGGTCCATAGATTTCATAGTTCCAGCCTGCCATGGCGGTTGGCGAAATCCAACCAACGTTTGGGGATAAGGTGCAGGTCTCGAATTGAATCACCGGTTCGCTTGGATATTTGTTTCATTTTCGGGGCTGTACCCTCCCTGAAACTAACTGTTTGCCCGTGAAGATCCCTATCTTTCCTGGTAAATACCATCAACATAGTGGGTGTTCCATGGCTATGTTAGTTTCAGGGAGGGTAACAACCCAAAGGCATTTGGATTTGGAAGACATTTGTGTGTTGCAATGATGTGAAATATCCACAAGAAAAAAACATTATATATCCAAAGTAAGTCTTGGTTGAAAAGAATGTGGGTCCACTGTGGATTATATATTTGACATCTAATATGCTAAGACGAGGTAACAAGAATTATACTATACCCAAATGCTCCATGTATGGAATATTTACCTACATTTGTCATAACTTTATGGTAAATGTAGGTAAATATTCCATACATGGAACATCTGGGATAGACGTTCCAGCTCACACAAACTTCCGGGTCACAGATCTACACACTTAGATACCCTATACTTTTTTCCCGTTGTGGCCTGTCTAAACCTGGCCAGCAATAACAGGTCGGTAAATCGGTTATTTGTCTGAAGGGATCCCTTTTAACTAAGCCAAATCCACCGTGAGTTCCCAGTGTTTAGGCAGAACCCAAATTATACCCATAACTGGGTGGTGGTTTCAGATATTTTTTATTTTCAAACCCTACCTGGGGAAATGATCCAATTTGACAAACATTTTTCAAATGGGTTGAAACCACCAACTAGATAATTATGCCCTATAAGAATCCAGACCCTTTCCTAGGACCGTAGGATTGATGGTCGAAAAATCCCCATCCCCGCACCGGTTTTTTGCAACGCAGGAGAAATCCCCGGAGTCTCAGGACATGCAAACGGATCCTTAGGGATGATAAGAACACTACCCATAGGATCCATGGGACTGGTCTATGTACCTACATGAATAGGTATGATAATTAGTAGGTAAACCGGTAAACCCTGTGATTAGAAGACCATTGAAATAATAGTCCAATGGAATTGTTGATGATGTAAATTCCTACTAACATCAATGGGTTTCGGTTCAAGGCCATTAAATTCATAGCGGACTTGGAATTGCAGGGTACATATACCATGACCCATGGATCCTTATAGGGATACGAATAAAAACATCTCCACATCTCCGGTTTGCTTTGCCATTAAATCACATTTAAATCACCAAACATGTTCAGGTACCTAAAATGGAGGAATCCTGACCAATGTAAGCTGTGTGTAAGGTTTATGATTTTATGTTTATGTAAGCAACAAAACTCAGCCCCCCCCATTTTAGGTACCTGAAATTCTTGGTGATTTTTCGTACATTTATCGCTGTTCCGGCCTTGAGATCTCTCCAAGCAACACCATTGCTAGTGGTTCAGCAGAGTTGGGGGACCTCGGACTCGTTGCCAGATGTCGCCGGTGAGGAACTGGGTGACTTGGGGAAGATTCCGATTTTGACTAACATTTTTCAAATGGGTTGAAATCAGCAACCAGGGAACATCTTTTTTGGAATTTTAACAGCTCCCACCCTGCTTTTTTTACCGAA
This sequence comes from Breviolum minutum Mf 1.05b.01, assembly GCA_000507305.1. Lineage (NCBI taxonomy): Eukaryota > Dinophyceae > Suessiales > Symbiodiniaceae > Breviolum > Breviolum minutum. The sequence continues at coordinate 41,299 of DF239933.1, read as the reverse complement.
TCCGAATCCCCCACATTGTACCCTAAGTGCATGAACCAAGCAGCGGATCCTTGGATCCATAAGGAAATCTCCAAATTTCAGAATTCATGAAAGAACTAAAAGCAAGCAAGATGCCAAAGTCGGAATCCGCATCTTTATATATGGGTGTTTCCAAAAATATGGCTACAGCAAAATGGATGGTTTACAGTGGAAAACCCTATTAAAATGGATGATTCCGGGGTACCCCTATTTTTGGAAACACCCATATGCATTCTTTTAAAGTTATTCTTTAAAGTGAAACTCAGCCTTCGAGTTTCCGGATGAAAACTTACAAAGTTTGGGGGTTCCAATGGCCTTGACAAAAGATTGATTGCAATAATGGCCTTGGGTCAGCGATTTGAAACGAGAGATGGCGTTGAAATCTTTGGTTTTCAGGTGATGAAAACGGTGAGCAATTTTGACAAACAATACCTGCTTGGTTGGGTGAAAAAAGGGCATGATACTATGCAGCTATAGGGATAATGATAAACCAGGTGGTGGCAACTCAAATATGTTTTATGTTCACCCCGAACCTTGGGGAAGATGAACCCAATTTGACGAGCATATTTTTCCACATGGGTTGGTTCAACCACCAACCAGTAAACCATGAAATAAGGATCCCAATTTGCCAAACCAGGAATGAATGGAAGGCTTGCCGGCTTGCCTTTGATTTTGGGTCATTCTTAGCCTATCCTGAAGAGGTCATCCAAAATGAATCACCAGAGTGAAACTCAGTTGGCTTAGATCGATCCCGGTAGTTTCTTTTGGTTGGACCTCTGGAACCAAAAAAAACATCCATTTATGAAATAAACGGTTGGAAATCACATGTAAAGATTCTAATTACATCCAATTGAAACTAACAACCATTTAATAATATGGATGTTTTAGGGTTCCAGGTGTTACTTGATGAGACATGTTTCATGGGTGGCTAGTCTGCTACTACTCCATTTCTGGTTCACGGGGGCTCCTTTCTGAGGGCTCATTGGTTGCATTGACCAAAACACTGACATCGTGGTTCTTTGAAAACAGGATTTGCCTATTCAAAATCAATGGAAATTAGGAGGTTGTGCGATTATTCCCTTTGCAAAAGTTTTGATGAAACAATTATATAGCTAATCATATCCAAGACTTCTGGTCAAATTAGCTCGCGACCGAAAACAAGATTTGGGCCCCCCAAAAAAGGTAGCCGAGGTTAAGGGAAATGGAACCCCTTGTTTCAGGTGAATCTAGGTGGGTGAAATATTATTCTTTGGGGAACTAACATATCCCACCTTGGGGAAAGGAAAATCATCTTCAAAAGTGCCTTTTTGTGGGGGATATGTTAGTTCCCTGGAGGGTATTTCATTTGGCCAGAATGATGGTCTTCTATATCGAACCTATGGTGTTCTATGATGACTTTTTGTGATAGGAAACCTTGGAACATATCAGGGCCGCAGGACGCCGTTGTGACATCACCAAACAGGGCTGATTTTTTTCCCCAAGAAACCCCTGAACCTGGACCGTCCTCGACTTTCCAATCCGTGGGAGAAACATTCCAAAGAAACCATCACTAGGTGGTGGTTTCAAACATTTTTTATGTTCACCCCTACCTGGGGAAATTATCCAATTTGACTAATATGTTTCAGGTGGGTTGAAACCACCAACTTGAATCAACCGTTTGCACATTTTCATTTTTTGGAAAGGGATTTGGTTGGGTTTTCTTTGATTTTTAATCACACACCATTTCATTTTCATTTAATTACTTGGCATGTTGCATTTTTTCTAGGCGATGTTTCCCATCTGACTTGAACTGCCTGGGCCAATCAGCAGGGATGGTTGCTTTTGTTTGCATTTCTCGTTGATGGATGAGTCAAAGACACTTGAGCAATCAAAAAAGGGCCCTTGGTTGGTTGGATGGTATATAGGGGATGAAATATCGAAACCAAAACTGTATATGAGGATGTTTTTAAATAAAACCATGAAATATATGAATTTCCGTCATTAAACAACCAGTATGATACAGTATCATGGAAAGTAAGGCGAAATGTTTTGACCTGACCATGGCGAAAACATGTCGTTTTGCCTGACCTTTGAGGTACAACAAGCCCTGCTCTGACATCAATTCTGGTTTTACAGGCGGCCCGGTTTGGTGAATGTTGCTTTTTCACTTCCAGGACGGAAGGGTAACGTGGCCCCGAAAAAAAGTCCAGTAGGTTGGACCATTAAAATGATAGAAAAAATACCATTAGAAAACGAGTTTTGGGTGAAATCCACCATTTTTCGTATGGTCTTTGGACAACTTCTAGGGATCACGTGACTTTAAGGATTGAATAGGTTCAGGGACCGTTCGATGATAACAGTAACCCCAAATACTTTGGACCATTTTTTCTTTGGGGGGGATACGTCAACATTGTTCCTGTTAATTAGGAGAACAGATGTGAAGGGTACTATTTTTCTACCACCCAGGAATCAATTGTCATATTCTCAGATTTAGGCATAGTATTTAGGTTCCATTACCATTCTCAGTTTCGGTGATTGGATCCCTAGGGATATATAAATGTTAAATAGAGTTTCTTTCTAAATACCTCATCTTTAGCAACCCCATAGTATCCATGTATGGCACATTTATATAATCATATTCATATACCAATATCTGGTTCTAGGTGGTGGTTTCGAATATTTTTTGTTTTTACAATTACCTGGGGAGATGATCCAATTTGACTATATAATATTTTTCAAATGGGTTGAAACCACCAACTAGTTGATGCTCAATGATTTTCATCCATGTTTTGACTCATATCTTTCTTCCAATTGGGGTCCTCAACCTTCCCACACTTCACCGCGAAACGCTTTTTTGGTGGACCCTAGGCACCTACACCTTGTCCTGTACCGTCCGGAGACCGGGGAAAACACACAGGAAAAAATCCATTGAAATTGGAACAGAAGAAAATTGGAGGAATCCTGCAAATGTTTGATCGTTTTTTTTTTGGAACAAAAAAAATGGAGGAAAACACTTGGAAGATCATTTGAGGACTTGTAAGTGGTTAGTGACCCCCCTTTTATAGGCCACTTAGGCCATTTAGATGATCCTCCAAGTAGGGGTTTGTTTTTTGATAATAAACTTGGATGTGTTTTTTTGTGTTTTATTTTTTGCATTTTGCTTTTACTATGGTAAATCACCATGAAGCCACCATTTGGGATAGTAAATAGCTTGTATATGCTGTAATTGATATGAAACCGGATTTATAATTTCTATTTATATCCCTAGGCATCAATCGTCATATTCTCAGATGATGATTGGGATGTCCTTCATCACCTCCAAAACGCATGAGTATTTAGGTTCCATGAAACCATTCTCAGTTTCGGTGAGCAAGGATCCCTAGGGTATAGTTAACATATTTGATATACTGTGATATACAGCTGATACGCCAAGGTTTTTCGCTTCTTAGCTTTCATCGAAAGGCTATGCGAAAATTTGCCCAAGTTTGGAAAAAACCTCGAGTCTTTCCTTTTGACACACAACTTCTACTGTAGAAAATTCTTAAGATGTTTTTCAAGTAGGGTGTTTTTTCAAAAATAGAAGGACCCCCCCCCCAAAAAAAAAATGGATGGTTTATATATAATGGAAAACCCCTATTGTTTGATGGATGATTTGGGGGGAGTTCCCCCACTAATTTTCGGAAACATCCAAGTAATTAGTGTGTGATAGTTTCTCCCCTTCGTTTCGTGAATCCCCAGTCCCACCTGTCTTTTTAAGACAAGCCGCCATCCGACCCAAGAAGCAGCACAAGCAGCTTGAAACCCCCGCTGAGACTGGAACCTTGAGTGGTGAGTTGCTGCTGTGTGCTGAAAGTGGATGTACTGAATCTCAAACTGTTTTGGTGTGGAAACTTACCGACTCTTTGGGAGCTGGTGGGTTTGCGTGTGGAAACTTACTGGTTTTGGTGTGAAACTGTTTTTGCAAACTGTGGGTTTTAGTGTGAATGGAGGAAAGGATGATGTTTTTTTTTCCTGGCCATTAAAGAAACTAAAAAATTGATAATATGGTAAATGGTCAAACAATGTAAGTGCTGTGTAGATTCCGATTGTAGATCTATACCCGATTTGGTAATTATACACTACCTGGTAACTTATTCCTTTACATCTTATACCATCTGGAAAGTAGATGGCGCAACCCCCAAAAGATAGCGCAGTAAGGAGATATGATAAACCAATACATGGGAGTTGAGCCATCGATCCTTTCCAGGTGGTTCATCTACATGTGCTAAAGGCATCTTCATCTACGTGGTGGCAACTCAAATATTTTTTTGAATGTTCATCTTTAGTTGGGGAAGATGAACCCATTTTGACGAGCATGTTTTTCAACTGGGTTGGTTCAACCACCAACCAGTAACCCAAAGGATCCATACCCCTCCCTAGAGTAGTTTTGATGGTCCCAATCCCATCCCCACAATAGGATTGTAGGGTTAAATCCCTTTCTTAGGACACTTAGGGTAAAGGCATCTTCACGAATTTTCCCAGTTTCATGAGTTTTTTTTTGTAAAAAAAAACGCCTTCCAACTTGGCAGCTTTCTGAGTCGGCATGATCTGAACATATCTGAACCATCATCAGGAACCCGCGAACCCTGCCACTGGGAAATGTTTGCCAAGTTGCCTACCTACACTCCCTGAAACTAACGAATGTTGAAGGGAACATGAGCCATTCCCAAAAGGAGAGGATCATATTCCAACCCATCCATTTTCAGGTGTAAACTTGCTGTTAATTTCAGGGAGTGTGCCTTTCAGAAGAGGACGTCCTTGTTTTTTTCTCAAGGAACTTGACCTGTTTCAAGGCCTACCATTTTGAGAAGGATCCATTCCTGAAGAATGTGTTTGTATGTCGTCCTCAGGAGTCCAGGACTTCCCGGATCCAATCCTATGACATGGGGATAGGATTTTTCGACCATCAATCCTACTTAGAGGTTCAGGATACTTAGTAACGGGTTATATGTAGGTTTATAACCCTACATATAACCCACTTAAATGGGTTATAACCCTACATATAACCCACTTAAAGGGGTTATAACCCTGGTTACTACCCACTTACTAAGTATCCTGAACCTCTAAATACTGTAGGGAGGGGTCTGGGATTTTTCGGGACTCATCATGTTTCCAGACCGCTACCCCAAACAATGGGGTTTGGGTGCTACCCCAATCTCCGACAGTGTGAAGGACAGGATCCTTTGCATCCTTTGATTCTCAGATCCCTTCGTGTTTCATGTAGGCTTTACATGGTCTGTAGTTATTGAAGGAGTATATTGCCCATAGGATCCATGGGACTGGCATGTTTACCTGAACATTTACCATACAAATCAAGTGAATGTAGGTAGATATGTCATCCCATGGATCCCATGGGGTACTTAGGCAACACCTTTGGCAGTCCCTTGAGTTTAGTGAGAATTAAAAATGCTCAGACACCTCAGGTGTTTGAACCTGCAATTCATGGGCTCAAGTCGTCAGCAGTTTTTGTAGATATTCTATGGGCAATCTATAGCGACCTTTTCACCGCCGTTGGGAAAACCCCAAAAGGTAGTGAAAAGTAAGGAAATCCTACCCAAAATAGCTAGCCTTAATTCAGGCCAAGGATTTATGAATCAATTGCCCGTATAACTCCAATTATATTTCAAAACAACATGACTCACCCTATAGTGAAACCCCCCATAAAGTATTTTTTCAGGCCATTTCTAGGGGCCCAAAAAACATGTCACTCCATTGAACACATCGACACGACGGTAACCCCACGCAACAAAGGTCACGGTGGGTGACACCAGCACCACTGTGGCTGCTGGAGAAGCTTTGGATCATGGAGGTTTCTCGTTGGACTTTTATCACGTCAGTGTTTGGGATCCATGGAAATGGTAGAGTTGCGGGAAGATTACCCAATAGTTGGTTGGTAAGAAACCCAATGGTTGGTGGATGGGCGAACCCTAGCGCCTGGCGCTAGATTTGCCTACATTTATATATTCCTGATTTTTATGGTAAATTGTTCAGGTAAATATATGCCGCGACCAGGCTTCCATGATGGTGGGAGGAATTTCGCTATCCTTGGATTTGTTTTTGGGGGGACTTGTTTTGCGGATGCTACCATGGTATATAAATCACCATGAAAATCCACCATTTGGGAGAATAGATTTTATTTTGACAACCACCTTAAGCGAATCTAAGGATTTGGGGAGGAAGAATAGATATGATATTTGATTTTTTTGTCTTTGCTAATACCATTTTATGCAGTTGTGGTGCTTGCAAAAAAAATGAGGTTCAACCACATCCCTCTGTGAGACGGTGAACTCAGTGTCACTTGGTGGAAAAGGGATCGGCATTGGAAAGAATCAGTGAAGAGAAGGATGGGAGGGGCAACCAGCTCTACGATGGGTTAAAGTTATAACTCCACTTATCCCCTACCATCCATGTATGGTATATTTACCTACATTTGCCATAGAAATTAACCAAATGTAGGCAAATATACCATACATGGATGCTATGGGTTATAGGTGTTATAACCGCAGTTACCCATTTATGAGGCCATCTATAGGCGTTGTTTACCGCTGTTTACCCCCATTTATTTCCGGATCGGCTCCTGGCCTTCCTACGGGGCCCCCTCCTGGAAAAGTCGAGGAGGGATATGTGATCCTTCCCTGGAGGGTAGTCTAGGTGGTGGCAACTCAACGATTTTTGGAATTTTCACCTCGAACCTCGGGGAAATGATCCAATTTGCCGAGCATATTTTTTAGTTGATGGAGACGGGCCTGGAGATTTTCAAACCGTGAAGTTTGAAACTGATTGAGTCGTAGACTGGCAAACTCATTTGGATGGGCCTGGTATTTAAGTTGGATTTGAAAAAAATTAACCAATTTGCTAAAGGCATATTCTGGAAATCTATAGGAAATATATTATATATGAGTCTATCAGGATGTCTTATAAGTGGCATGGATTAGGTAGGAAATCCAACTACCGGTCATCTTATGGCTAGGATTGGGTACATGTAATGTGTATATTGTCTTTTGGGAACAGAGACGGACCTGCAAAATCTCCTACACATGCCAGTACGTATATGAAAGTTCGGGACTTGAGTCATTCAGACATCAGTGGTTAAGGATACGGGAAATCCTTCCAAAATGACCAGAACATATTGAAGACGAAAGTTATGGCTGTTCAACCTACCCCCCAACTACCCCCCCCAGAAAGAAGGGTTTAACAGGCCTTATTAAAGGAAACCGATGATTAATAAGCCCTTAATAAGGCCTTACTTCTGGGGCGGGGGGCACGTTGACTGGCCAATACCTATCTTGGAAGTGCATTTGTAATTGAAAGGAATGGTTTGCTTTCAATCTCCAATCACTCCAATGTCCAATGGCATAGGTTACCAACATACGAGTGACATACATATTAATGAAATCATAGACATCAACTTTCCATTCAACATGTCTGAAAAATAACCACATCATGTGTGTTTTTGGATACCTAGATACACCATGTTTCCTCATATTTTCTTTCTAATCAACCGAAACAAGCTCGAGAAAAACCCTGTTGTTGTCAACACCTTCAGTTCCCATAAGGATTTGTACCGGTATACCCCCCAAATAAGACCTTCTTAGGAGATGAAGGAACATTGATGGGCTTTTTAACCATTCAAAAAACAAAAAAGGCTTGACCCCTTATCTGTGGGGGGAGGGCGGCATTGTAATATATACGCTCAGAATTCCCTTGACACATCTTAGTTTAGCCTTATTCCCTTAGCCCCTTAGAGTTTAGTGCTATTTTACCTGTAACCCACTAAGAGTTTAACTTTTAGCAGGGGACCAAAGGGTTGCCCATTAACTCAGGTACACAGGAACCTTGCAAATCAACTGTGAGTATGGTGCTGTATCCCTGGCTACTAGCAGCTGCGAGGCGTTTTTTTCGGGTTTTGACACCCTTGGTTTTTGTGTTGCTGGGATGTCGAGGAGGATGATAGACATGACATAACTATGTGTTGGTTGGTTTTTTTTGAAGGCGAAAGCAAAAAGACAAAAAACACCAAAAAAAAGTTGTTAATTATCAATTATCGGGATTTTTTCTTGGTTGGTGTTTGATTTTTTCATGATTTCAAAGTGAAGCGAGCATCATGTATGAATGGAAAAATTGGTGCCTGCCCAAACCCTGTAAGAAATTGTTAAAGAACTATCCGGGAATAAAACTTCATGGAATCCACTGTCAACCAGTGTGAATGGCGGGGAGCCAAAACAAAAAAAACAATGGAATTTGGTGAATGCAGTCAACCCCCGAAGTTTTTCACATGCTTTATATAGAACACCTGAAAGCATCCAATCCTCTACAAGGAGATGATTGTTATCAACAGAACTTGGAAGGGTTCACCCGAACCCATCATTTTCAGGTTGAAAAACTTCCGGAAGTTGCGACATGAAAAAATGTTGCCTTTGATGATGAGGATGTCTTGAGCTTCATTTTGGGGGCTCCGAAATGAACGACGCGTCGATATAGTCACGTGCTTTGAATGTTGTTTTCACCCTGGCTGAGAACACATGACACAGGAGACTCCGCCACCTGGAGCTTCACCTCCAGCCGTCTTTACAGGATCTACAAGGTCACCTGCGCAGTCATCAGTCAGGCCAGCCCATTGGGATGCCTATCATTGTGGCTGGCAATGAAGCTCAAGGCCGAGCCTGCAGCTCTGTCATGAGCCATCCTTGCCCCAGGCCTGTATTTCATCAGCTGTCAGCCTCGAAGAATGGAAACTCCACTGGAAAAATGAAGGCATCTTACGCTGCATCACTTCTTTTTCACTTGTGTCCTCGACAAGCCAGCTTCCACCCTGAAACAGGGCACTTCAGGTTTTACCAAAGCGCGAGAGGAAAGCGGGCAAGGCCCATCGAGACAGGTCCTCAGACAGGTTCTTTTTTGCTTTCTTTGACTAGGTTGCCATTAAGACAGCTCACGTCTTCACACCTCCCTTCGCTGTATGTACCCATACAGCTGCTTGCCCTCTCGCCCTATCACCTAAAAGGTCCTACACCTTCCCGTTCCGAAGTCCGTGAGTTTCACCTAGTGACTTAGGCCATCCGGTCGTCATGCGGTAGACCAGGCTTAATCCAGCAAGAACTGCCAAATTATTGGCTGATCAAAAGGATGTATAGAAATGTATAGAATAAAATGTATGGAAAACAACCCTTTCTTTTGGTTCACAAACCAACCATGCAGTTGCCTAGTCTGCCATGATTCCTCCAGTCATGTCTTGTGAGAGGGCGCATGGGACGTATTACAAGGAACCCTATGAACCAGCCAGTGCAATGGAACGTCATGTCAGGATTTTGTTGTCGTTGCTTACATGATCTTACATTGATATCCGGTCCAACATGATCTTTGTTGTTTTTCTTTAACAATTTCCGCTCACTCTGCCAGTGGCTAACCGTCTAACCTTTAAACTTGAAAGGATTCAATATTTACTATGAACATCGAATTCATTTCTTTTAAATTCAGGGTGCTTTGGCTGAGTGAGCTACACCGTTATTAGAGTTTATACCCCGGAAAATTTCACGATGGGTATCCATCGGATCTGCCACCAAGGAGGATTATGATGTGTTTTTTTTGTCAGGAATCCCTACATCTTTTTTGTGACGGCCACCGGGTGGGGGGATGGATTGAAGATATCCAAAATGGGTGTTTTTTTTTTCCCGAAAGTTTCCAAACTCACCTGAGCAGTGTTCAAAACCCTGGTTGGTGGTTTGATATAGGGGATTGTACTACCCAATTATATGGGGATTATAATAAACCAATATAAGGATTCCTGTTAACGAATCAGTATAATGGAATGTCATAAGGGTTTTGAACGCTGCTCACCTTTCCCCAAAAGGAGTACAAGACTGTACAAATAACTGTGTTTTTTGATTATGTTAGGTGAAAACGCTTCGTAGAATGATTTTTTTTTCTCGGGAAAACCAGTCAATATAATCGTTTTTGGAACTGGAGTCCCAGGGAATGAAGAACATGAATAGATATATGATTTGAAAATACATATGTATATATATGTACATTTTTAACGTGTTTATTTACATATATGTATTATGTATTTATATTTATATTCATAAGATACCACAATACATCATAATTTTTCATTTTTCACCATCAAACCGATCCGCGCAGATCACTCCTTGTGAACCTTGGCATTTTGTGGCAGCCACCTTGCATGGCGTGTCTTGGAAGAAAAACGTTTTCGAGTGCGTCAAAGATTCGAACGTTGGTTACCCATAGGATCCATGCACCAGGTGAATTCATAGTGACCATTTTATCCCCCAGTCAAAGGTCACTTAACCTTTCAATGGGTCACTTATACCCATTCCAAACAGGTCACAAAAGAATTGCCCTAAGGCTCCCAAACAAAAACAAGCAACAACAACAACAACAACAACAACACAAACAACAACAGCAACAAGAACAACAACAACAACAACAACAACAACAACAACAACAGCAACAACAACAACAACAACACCAACACTTGTTTGAGTTGTCGACCCTTCCAAGACCTCTGGTTTGCTGTATCCACGTGCCACCATTGCAAGTGGTGCTTCAGGCAGGGTTTTTCTGTTTGGAACACAGGGACCAGGGATTTTTTGGAACCGGCGGCAAAAGACTAGGGATCTCCACATGGCTGTGCCAGGTGTTGGTGAATGTGGCAACGTCAATGTGGAGTACAGTGGTGACTTTACGTTTGGAAGACTCAGAGATAGTTGCGGGGGGATGACATGACTCGACTGGAACCTTCTTGTTGATCTTAGATTCGTTTTGCAGGTTGCTGTCTTAATTTCTATCATTGAACCAGGCAGCATTCCATGACCCATGTCACAGACAGTGGCTGGAATGTTGTCATATCGCAACGGACTGTCCCGCTTATGTCAAACTTGGGATCAATGGTTCGGGTCGCGGGGTATATTTCACTCATTTGTGAATGGGGCGTGTTAGTTGTGATTTTTCTGGAAGTCCGAAGACTATTGAAAAATCCAGGTTTTCACCAAAGACTCTTTTTTAAACAAGGAATTTTAATCATCCAAATTGGAGACGGAGAGTATCATTTTAATAGTCTTTGGTTTCCAGGGGTTTACAAAATTCCAATACAGGACATTGTAATAGACGACCTTGAATTTTTGTCATGCAATCCTCTCGGTTGACTTCACACTTCGGATTAAACTTACACTTGAGCCGGGAAATCGGCCAGGTAATTCAAACCATGACTTTTTCATCCCCTAGTTGGAGGTCACCAACACCCTTGATTTCGGGTCACATGAACTCAGCGTCCCCAAAAAAAATCACACAGCATTGCCAGGAGGGGTCTTTCGCCATCATACAGGTGACTTCCACCCTGGAAGTCCAAAGACTATATTTTTGAATGTTTGTTTCCGTAAAGACTATTGTTGTTTTAGTACGGATTTGCAATCAACAATTCCAAGGTACTAGATATCATTTTAATGGTCTTTGACTTCCAGGGTCCATATGAAGAAACTCTGTGGAAATCCAATTTTTGGTGATTTTCCTGTTAAAAAATGGCCCTAGAAGTCCAGGGATTCGACCATTCAAAAAGGTAGGCAACTTCACCAAAGACCTGTTTTTTAACAGAGGGAATTCTAAACATCCCAAATTTGGGCTTGCTGTTGTTTCAGTCGGCTGGACTTCCAGGGGGCGGAAAAAATATGGAAAAATACACCGTTAAACCCGTTAAACTTGCTGAAACTAACAGTTCGCACCTGGAAATAAGCCATCTCAAAAACAAAATCATGGAGTCCAACCATCAATTTTCAGGAACCATGTTCGTTTCAGGGAGTGTTTTTTGTTCGAAACGGCTGAGAAAAAGTCCATGGCCCAGTTTTATACACCTGAAAACTCCTACTGATTTCTGCTGGAAGTGGGTTGGATGAAGTTAGTTAAGATCAACTCGGGACCTATCCAAACGTAATGGTCCAAGAAAGATACAACACACCCTTAGAGCACACCCCAACCAATCCCCCTAGAGAACTATGAAAGGAATCCCTTTACAGCCTGTTGGTAAAGGTTTAGGGGTGTGTTCCAAAGGTGTGTTGAAACAACCTTAGAAAGGGGGCATCTTAAATTCCCTCCGTAAAAAAGGGAGCAAAGGAGCAGAGCTAGCTGCCTGCAGGTTTCGAGTTTCACACATCTTAGGAATGAAGAATGCATTTTTTGCGAATGACCATTTGGATATGACATTGAGATTGGTTTCCATACAGATTTTATGGCCCCCCCCCCACCAAAAAAAACAGTGAATGGGCAGCATTTCTCTTCTTCCAATGCGTTTTGCATGCCATCTTTTTGTTGAACGTGTGTTGTGCAATGGCAAATGCCTCATGCGTAGGTGGTTTTCCAGCATGTACGGTACCAAACTTTGGAAGTATAACGTCTCCGTGCTTGGCATCGCAATAGCTACAGACAGCAAACTTGACAATTTTGCAGCATCTACTTTTACCACGCTACTGATGTGTTCTAAGTTTTGCTTGTACAAGATCTTGTCGGCCGCCTATAGATCAAGCCTTAAACCCGACTCGTTTTCGTTCGATGATTTCCACCACTGCTCAGGATGTCTTGTGTGAATGGACAATTGCAGGTGCGGCGTAAAGGGGAAGCCCTTCGCAGTGAGCATTGAAACAAGGGCCCCTGGTTGTTTAGGGTATGTAGGGGATTGTACTACCCAGTTATGTCGGGATTGGAATGATAATACACCATTATGAGGATCCCGGATCCCTGTTAAACAACCAGTATATTTTTTTCCGTGCAAAAAGTTTCCAATCCTTCTTTATATGCTGAGAATACTCTTTCGGTGCTTCTTTCGGAAGCTTTTTTTGCCAGCGAACCAGACATGATGAAACCCCCCAGTCTTCCAAAATCCTGTCATACCGTGGGTTTCGAGGACCTTTGTTAGGAGATATGAATGAAAGTCATTTGACTCACACAAATACGCTAGGTTGTACTTTCAACATGTTTCAACGACCTTTGATTTGTCGCACTATCCAAAGTCTGAAAAGATAGTTTTATCTTTACCCACTACTTGGGGCAATGATCCGATTAAACAAATATACAATATATATATATATATACCTAGAACCCAAATGACCCTTGTTTTGATTGGAAAAGGCCTTGTTTCGGGGGGTTGACCTTCAAAAATAGAGGTCATTGGGGTTCCAGGTATATACGGGTGGCAAAAGAAACACCAACGATAGCAGGATCCTATGTCTTGACAAAAAACCTGAGCAAATTAGTTAAACTGCGACCAAATCGCCGGTTGTTCTCACCACAAAAAAGGAGGGGAATCTCCCTCGACTCCATGCCCTTTTAATCAGGTTTTGGAATTTATAGTAACTTCTCATGGGTGCATAGGTTCTTCTACAACCCATGGTAAATCACCATGAAACACCACCAAATTTGGGGATATATGTTTTTTTCCTCCAACCAACCAACCAACCAACCAGATTTTTTTTCAGTAACCCTGGACATCCAAAGACCTGCTGGGAAGGTATTTTGGACCTCCAAACGCAACAAAAATCCTTCACATGAACCTGGATAAGGTTCAGTCTTTTGGTACTCCCTAAGAATCCAGGCACCTCCGGGTTCCAATCCCATCCCCAGAATAGGATTATAGGGGAAATCCCTTCCTTACTACATACTTGGATCCTTAGGGACTATTAAACCTTGAGCAAATCTAAGTCACTCTTCTCGAAGCTACACATCTCCAGATGGATTTTGTGAAGGCTGATAGTGGAGATGAATGCAAGCGAACCTGCTCGACCACTTCAGTAACACAGGTGTGGCACACATTTTTTAGGATCGGGATGATGGAAGTGTTGTGATTGGATATTCACCCTTGCCCTTACCTCTTTAAAAAAAAGGGATATATTTGATGTTTGCACAAACACTTCTGAACGAAGCTAATAAAGAATTTACAACATATTTTTACAACTGGGCTGTGCTTAGTCCGTGATTTTGGCATTCAAAATTTTCGCTGTTTGGATGCTAAATGGTCCAAGCAGTTCGGGTCGCAACAAGGTGAGGGGGTTTTTTGCACCCCGATCACACGACTGGCAAACAAAAATCATAGGCCCTTCTTTACTAGGTGGTGGCAACTCAAATATTTTTGGAAATTCACCCCGAACCTTGGAAAAATGATCCAATTTGACTATATCATATTTTTCAAGGGGGTTGAAACCACCAACCAGTTTATTTATAGGTATATTGTTTTCCTACACGTGAAGCTGCTTGAGACAATGTCATGTCAAGGTTTTGTTGCCCGTTGCTCAACCAGTTTCAGGGACTGTAAGCTAGTGAGCTTCCTCAGAAGAATCAAGAAAAAAGGTTGCACCACATCTCTATACAACATAAGTCTTTGCAAAGTGCCAAAAACAACAAAACACACAACAAGAATTGAAGAACAAATCTCAAGAATCTGTAGGAAGTATATAGTCATCAACATCAGTAGGCGGCGATCGAATCACCTGGGATCGATGGCTGTTTTCACCTGAATCTCCAACTGCCAGTTGACGTTGGATGGCTTCACCTATGATGTCTCGTTGGGGAGATCTTGTGGGTGGGAGAGAGATTTTGCGTCGATCAAATGTCGTTTTAAGTCTTAGATTTGCTGCTTGGAAAGGGTGGTTGGAAAAAAATGACAAACATATTTTCCCCAAATGGTTGGACCTTTTTCATGGTGATGAATTTTATGGTAGAATCCGTTGAAAAAAATCACCGTTACACAAACAAAAATTGGGTAAAAGAACAAATTCCACTGCCCTCAGAATCAACTTTTGGATCTTCAGTCGTAGATCCATCCAACAGAACCTGACTGACGCTTCCTTTTTTTGGGTGGCCCTAACAATGTGATTCTAAGGGTGTTTTTGAAGATATGTTGAGGGGATGATACTGAACTTGCACCTTTTGTAGGGTGGTGAAACACCCAGAACTTCACACATTATTCACCCCAGATATCCTATAGTGAGGTTGAACATTAGAGGCATGGGAAATGATTTCTAGTCACTACAGTCACTCCGGGAGTTTGTTTTACTAGCAGTCATGACCTCTGCGTTGGACTTTCTGGAATATCTCATTGCGAGACATAGTATATTCCTTGGAAGTCCAAGACCAAGCGAAGTGGCAGGTATTCAGGATGATCCATGTAAAGGATTCCAAGTATTCCCTATCTACCAATGGGCAATGTTTGGTCTTTAAATAAACTTCCTGGGAATTTTCCATCGATATCATTTTGAAGTATGCATTCAAATAATAACAAAGCGACAGGCGCAGTGACATCATCAAGCCAATCACTAACTCAAGTTGTTTGTTGATTTGTCTTTTTGTTAGTCGCTGCAACAAGAACGGTTCGTTTAACAAAAAACCCTACAATGCCCTCCGTTTGCAAGCACAACTGAATTTTCTTATAAGCAAAATTCAGGCGACAAAGTCCAAGGTTTGATAGAGTTGGATATCTAAGGCTCCGAATTTTTCACAGCTTGGAGTGCATCAACATCATGACACTCTTGATGGGAAAAACTCCTGCATCAGCTGGAATTTTTCAAAATCCCTTGTACACATAATGGATGTTTTCCATCAGCAGTCAGTATCACCCCCATTTTTTCTGGTTTTTGGTTGAACCCAAAATTCCCAGTGAGTTTCCCCAACCTCTGAAAGCTGGGGGGTTTTTCTGTGTCCAAAATACCTAAGGCCTGCGAATCGGGTGGCTCACCTCGGTACTGGTGTGCAGGTTGGGCGGGGAAAGCCGCATGCTGGGAGTGAGAGTTTCCAAGTGCAGATGACTTGGGTGTATTTTTTCCAGGGAACTACGGAACGGTGGTGGCAACTCAAACCATTTTTTTGATGTGTTCATCCCGAACTTTGGGGAAGATGAAGCCATTTTTGACGAGTACTTTTTTCAATTGGGTTGGTTCAAACCACCAACTATAGACACGTGAATTTCACCTGGGTTTAAAAAAACCTATCAACCCTACAGCCAGCCGACATGTTCCATCAACCCAGAAACTGGGTTACCCATTTGAGCAACGAAAAAAAAACTGGTTGTTTAGGTTGCATAGGGGATTATACTTACCCAGTTATATGGGGATATCATAATGAACCATCATAAGGGATCCCTATAAACCAACCAGTATTTCAATGGAAAGTAGTAAGGTTTTTTTTCGTTGCTTATTTAATTTTCAACCCTAGGAAATCACCAAAAAGCTACTTTGTATCTCAGCCAAGGAGGCCGCCCTTGGAGTGTGTCATACCTTCCCTTTGTTGAAAAGGAGGGAGGTCCTAGAAGGTGGGCCCATCTCCGTCACCAGTTACGTTCAAGTAGGGGCCCAAAGGCATTTCCACTGAGAATGTCCACTTGTTAGTAAGTAAGTTATATAACATACCCCATTTGTAAATATAGGTTCCTAACTTCCTGACAATTTTTCCAAGCAGTTTATTTTCGGGGTGAAGTTTCACCCCAGGTGAACCCCCATGATTTTCACTGGGCTCACCTCGTAACCCACGATTCTGCAAGTTGGCCCCAATTTCCAGGCCTGTGGCAATGTGCGCTACGGCTATGGTGGCGAGGTGCAATTAGCATGTCCGGAGCCCGGCAGCGTCAGACGGGAGAAAAACCCTAGATCACCAAACATAATTTCAGGTACCTAAAATTTAGCAATCTCACCTATACAAGCTGTATGTAAGGCTTACGTAAGGGAAAACCCACTTCCGAAACAGCCTAAAAAAGGCGCAGCCACCTCTATTTCAGGTACCTGAAATTCTTGGTGAGTAGACATCCATACCTTCTGAGGCGTGGTGCTTTAGGTATGTTTTTGGGGTCCAGTCATACCTTCTGAGCAGGTGGCCCTTGTCCAAAGGAAAAAATCTGGAATTTTAGTCCCAAAATGCCGAGCCAAAAGATTCAAAAAGGGTTTTTTTTGGCGTTTTTATGGCGAGCCATGAGAACATTTCGTCCGGAATTTGTCACCCCAAAAAATGGTTTGGCTAGTGGATCTGAAGCTAATCTCTCGAAATGGACATGTTTCAATGGAGAATTTTTGGATAAGATTTGGGTAGCACCCTTGAGGCACGTTACCACGTTACCCACCAAAAGATTGAATAGTCCCCTGGAATTACTGATTGTAAACCCTTACTAAAACATCTAACCCTCCCTGAAACTAACATACCCTAGTCTTCCACCTTGTGAGTAGGTGTTTGCACCCCCCAACACCTCCTGAGGATGCCTTTAGGGAGTCCAACTACCTACTCACAAGGTATTTGGAGGATTTTGGAAGACTAGGGATAATACTAACATGTTCGCAGCTCAAAATTGATGCTTGGAAGACTGTTTTCCTTTCCCTTCTTAGAGTGAAGTCTTTGCGGCAAAAAACCATTCAATTCAATAAGTAGTCAAAATGAGCCATGAAAAAAAGGGCCCCTGGTTGGTTGGGTTTATAGAAGGGATTTAATCCTACCGAGTTATATAGGGAGTATAATAAACCATTATAAGGATCCCTATTAAACAACCATTACAAATGAACCATGGGAACCCACGTTTCCTTCATTTTTAGAGGTTATAACTACCCATATATTGGGGGTGTAAGTGCCTTCATTTTTCCATGGGTTGTTTGGGTCCAAGAAAAAATGGACTTCCGGGGCAACCTGGAATTGCCCAAGGTAACGATGGTACCTTGTCGGTGACCAGCCACGCATGTATTCCGGAACCTTGTCCAGTGCGACTGCTCAACCGAACCAGTCTGAATGGAAGGGGGAGCGAGCCAATCGAGGTATCCAGAATCCATTTATTCTGGTGAAATTATAGCGATCCCTCACACGAGTTTTTTACTCTATATATATGGTGGGTTAGTAAGGGAAATTCCATATTTCAAGGGAAATTTAGGTTACGTGAAATATGATTATTATTTGTCCAGATGGATGACCCATAGCGTATTTACCTACATTCGGTTGATTTTGTATGGTACATGTAGGTAGATATACCATACATGGATGCTATGGGTAACCTTGGATTAATTGTTTTTGCGGTGATGTTTTACGGATTCTACCATGGTAAATCACCCTTATAAAGCCTTAAAGTACCATTTGGGGAACATGTTTTATTTCATCCAACCATGAAATGGTAAATCACCATGAAACCATTCGGGAGATTTTGTTTCGATTTTTTTCTTTCCAAGCATCCAACATTCAAATTGAACGTAAGTTGCTTGTTAAAAAAAAGAAATAGATTTTTAGGCGAGGTGACTTGACGTCGTCAATCATCCAAGACACAACCACAACATCTCACCCAAAGCAAAGGGCAGCTGAAATGAAAATTGAAATGTTCGCCCCTGGAAGTCCACCTGACCATAAAAAAGGGACTATTTCAGTAGGGAATGCATCTGAACCAACCCATTGATTTTCAGGGGACAGCCGTTAGTTTTCAGCAGAGTTAGCAACTCCAATTTTGGATGATTAAAATTCCGTATTAAAAAAAGAGTGTTTTTTGTTAAAGACCTACGTACTTGTTCAATTATTTTTGGACTTCTAGGGTTGGCAGAGGCAAAACAAATCCAACCAACCAACCAAACCGAACCAATCCAACCAATTCACCCACCGGAACTTATAAGCAATGATCTCATTTTCCAAGCATTTCCAAGCAGCCCAGGTGGGTCTATTAATTCAGACCACCATCTATGGAAGGCAAGGTGTCCGGAATCCTCAGGATTCAGGAGATGTTGCAGTTGCCACATTGGGTGAAAAACAAAGGGGTCCCGGGATCGTGGTGTGGTTGTTGTTGTGGTTGTGGTTGTGGTGGTTGTTGGAAATGTTGTGGGAAAGGTGGCGTAGAGAAATACCCCACATGCACATAAACTCACCATCTCCAGGAAGATCACCAAGGAAGAAAAAGATGATCGACACGTCATTTTTGTTACCCCAGAAATCCTGGGAGGAGACATCTAACTTGCACCCTGGAAGTCCAAAGACCATTTAAGAAAGTAGGTGTTCACCAAAAACTATCTTTTTAGTCGGGAATTATAATTATCCAAAATATGGGGACTACTACCCTCCAGGGAACTAACATAACATATCCCATTCCAAAGGCACTTTTGAAGATGACTTTCCTTTCCCCCAGGTGGGATATGTTAATTTTTTGGAGGGTATTCTAATGGTCGGCTGGACTTCCAGGGTGTAGAGACATGTTGGCCTCGGGCAAAATCCTTGGCTTCAAAAAGACATGTGAGCAATGAAAAAAAATAGGGATGTTTAGGGGTATGTTGGGGATTTAATCCTACCCAGTTACGTGGGGATTATAGTAAACCCATGTAAACCCTTTTAAGGATCCCTATTAAACAAGCGGTAGAATAGAAAGTAAGAGGGTTTTAACGTAGCTCATGTGAGCTTTTTGGATGATTTTGCCTTTGCGTCCAAAACCACAGCAAGTCCAACAAAAAAAGATACATGTAAATTCGCCTTTGTCAGTTTGGAATCTTTTGGCCATTTTTTTGGTGGAGTACAATTTAAGAATTTGGGAAAATCTACCACTAATCGGATTGTTTCTATTTAGGATTCACTCGCAAGATCCTAAAATTTGGGGTGGGGCCTAAACATCTTATATCGCCTCCAAATTTTCAGGAATAAAACAAACTTTTTAACATGACGATTGGGTTGGAGAGCCATCAAAGACGGCCCCTTAAATGGCTTACAAATGAGTACCTGGATGTAACTGGGGTTCAACCCCTATAAGTGGAGATATAACCCTACTTATAAGTGGTAGGGGCAACACGGTGGTGGAACCGGAATCCTAGAAAACCCACGCTGAGATTGGAGCTGCAATCACGAATGCTTCGCATTTGGCTGTTGCACAAGTGGAATGCAACAGCACGGAGACCAAGTGAAACACTGCCCGTTTTTGTTCCACACACTTCTTGGAGCCATAAGGGGGTTGTTGTTGAACGATGGTACGATGATGGTACAGGTGAGGGGTGTTCACACCGTGACGGCGAAGGATTGTTGGTTTGGGATTTCTTAGGGGTGAAAGGGGTCCTGGGGTGAACATTTTCCTGCTATTTGAAGAGTTCTCCCGGTTGATGATTTTCTTTTGACCATCAGATCTGAAGGAGTACCGACTCAATGATGAACAGTTGTGGTAAGTTTCATGATTTTTTGGATTGAAACGATTTCGCGACTGACTTGAGGGTTTATTTTTTTAGATGGTGAAATAAATTTGAAATGATGTATGCTTCTTTGTTTTGGTGTGGTCGCGAAGACTGCAAACAGTGACAAGGCTTGTTTGTGAACTTATTTCCGTTGCACTTCAAACATTTTTTGGAGCCACCGAATCTCTAAAAAATTGGCTGAGAAGCAAATCGTCACGATTTACTGTACAATCATCACATCTTCCATCGAATCATGAGGATGGCATTACATTTTTTAAGCGACCGGGGATGCCCTACCACAAAAAACAAGCCTTCATTTGTCAGTGGCATCTTGGGTCGTGGAGCATCCTAAGTTTAGTATTGCAATTGTCAGATGATGATTCCGAAACGCAAGGTATTTAGGTTCCATGAAACCATTCTCAGAAGGTGATTGGATCCCTAGGGTAGGCAAGACTGCTTCACCCACGTAGAGGCAGTTGGACTATTTTATTTTAAGAAAAAATCTGGCATGCTAAGAGCACTCCAACCAGAGAAACTGCCAGAGTGTTTTCTGACTTGGAAGTTTTGGCACATGTTCAACAGTTAGAAACATGTGCCAAAACTTCTTAATCTTCTGAGCAGTTCCAAAGCTTCTTAGCAATTACACTCCGGTAAACTAACATAGCAATGGAAAATGGACCCGAAATGAAGATGTAGTTCCTATTGAAAATGGGGATATTCCAGCCAGCTATGTTAGTTTACCAGAGGGTAGAAACTTATTGAACATATTCTAACACGAGAACATTCAACATATATTTGTGTTTTTCTAACTTGGATCCTGCTTCAAACAGATTAGTTCCATTGCTGAAGACGAGTCCGAGCGTTTTTTCAATCGCCACTTTAATAAAGGGATTCAATAAGGCCACCGCTTCAAGGGTACCTAAAAATCCACTCCAAAACCATTTGGGTGTTTCCAACAATAGGGGTACCCCAAAATATATGGTTTATAATGGAAAACCCTATAAAAATGGATGATTGGGGGGTACCACCATTTATGGAAACATCCATTTGCAGAAAATCATACCCAACCAGAACCAACCAAACCAACCAAACCCGAAACCCGAAAAAATCATCCCTTTTTGGACGTTGTCAAGGTATCAATCCCGAAACCGTTGGAATCTTTGAAGCCACCTGCATCTTGGAGTATTTGAATCAAGGGTGATGAAAACCCGGCGGACAACAAAGGGACCACCGAAAATGGTACGCGGGACCCATCCGTAGTCTTCCAAAATCCTCCAAGCTTGTGAGTAGGTAGTTGGACCCCCTAAAGGCATCCTCAGGAGGTGTTTGGGGGTGCAAGCACCTACTCACAAGATATTTGGAAGACTAGGGCATACTATTCCTATATGGGGGTGAACCCTAAAATGCTGGGTTTCCCCAACAACCATGGGTCCCTTCCTACTAAAAATGATCATTTTGGGGTGTTTTGGGGGGAGCTCCATTTAAGGAAACACCACGAAACACCCATATCTTTAGGGAATCTGGACTGCGAGTGGGACGAAAGAATAGTAATGGGGCCCAAGGGGTCACTTAGCTGAAACTCCCACTGATTGAATTGTCTGCAGATTTTTGAAACAACTTATCTGAAGCCAAGAGTTGGGAAAAACCTCTTCCTAAACTTTGGGGATTCTTTCGATACATATTTTTCGGTTGTAATATTAGTAAAGGTCTTAGATGTTTTCTTGGAGAAGTTTGTTCATTTAAGGCGTTTTTTATGTTTAACCACGGGGTTCATCACCATGCAGAACCACCATTTTGGGATGATATGTTTTTCCAACCATCTATAAGTTTTCAGTTGTGTGAAAAAGTCATCCATCGAATCTGTCTCGCGAAGCCAGTAAGACACACCCCCTTACCATGCGAACCCAATTTTGCGGGATATTTTTAGGGGTTATATATGTATATAATACAAGTTATAGCCCATATTTTGAATGGCTTGGAACGTGTTTTTTTTCCATTGTTTTAAGGTCCAAGGGTCTCCAAATTCAATTCAGGATTTTTTTTTAGTGCTTAAATTTCAGCCTTTCAGCCTGCTGCCTTGAGGGTGTTTACCAAGACTCTTTGGATGGCGGAAGTCAGTGGTTTGTTTACCATCCCTGAGAATCATGGGATCTCAAAACTGGTGGTTTGGAGATCCCAAACCCCCGCTATACACATCCAAACCCCTCTATAGCAGGGTCCAGTGATTCTTAGGGATTACCTATTCCCTCCCCAAAACAAAACCCCCGTATTCAATAACGTAAAAATCCATGAAGTGTGCTTCCAAATCCATGATTTCATTGTGATTCCAAGTCGACTGTTGACGGTTTTTCTCTTGTTTAGACCATGTTACTAAGCATTTTTTAACTAACAAACCCAGGGGAAAGTTACTGTATGAACTTAGGACCTCCAACGGCCAAAACCACTTGAATGGCTATACTCGGAGGATCATCCCAGTCAGTAAGTAGTTAGTACCCCCCATTTATAAGCCATGAATGGCCATTTGGAAGGGGGAACATCCCCCAGTTAGGGGAGGAAAACTAACCATGCATGGTTATTAATCACGTATCGTAAGTGGGATGATCCTCCAAGTAGAAAAAAGGTGGTTCTTCAACAACTATCAGCTGCCAGCCTGCCCAAACAAACATGTATAGAAAAACCATGTTGAAGCGGCACAACAAATCCATCACCACCGACCTAAAATATATAGGTTTCATTGGGGTTTTATAGCTTACAACCCTGCTTTCTGGTCCCCATACCTCCATTTGTGAAGTGGATGACGTGGCCCACCTTTGTAAACGATCATCTACCTTCCGTTTGGTTAGAGGATCTCGTGCTGTGTTGCCGAATTTGTTCTTTAAAAAAAACACGTGGGGATTTTAGTTCCCATGCTTTCGAAACATATATGAATACCATAGGCAATTCTGCGATCGCTGGTGACCTTATTGGGAAGGTGAGATCAGGGATCTTTAAGTTAGGTCGTTAGGTGGCTTGAATCACTTGGTCGTCCGGAGTTTTTCTGCTTTAAGTTAATACCCAGGTATCCAAGAAATCTTCAACTGTAACAGGACCCACTGAATGGACCCTAAAACTTCAGTATTTAATAGCTCTAGCACCTTTCCTAGGGGTCCGTTGGTAAGGTCCCATTTTGTTTTGATGGAAGGTATTGCCAAGAGCTTGTTCTTAGTCAATGAGACGGCGTGCTCACGGTGCTTTGGCAGCACAGCTTCTCTTTTTCTTCGGTGGCAAACGGGACGCCGCGTCGAGAGGGG
The DNA here is from genome assembly GCA_000507305.1 of Breviolum minutum Mf 1.05b.01. Lineage (NCBI taxonomy): Eukaryota > Dinophyceae > Suessiales > Symbiodiniaceae > Breviolum > Breviolum minutum. Next base: position 17,817 of record DF239933.1, on the reverse strand, counting down.
TGCTGGTTCTTCCATGTTGTTGAATTACCATTAAATGCGATGAATTTTTAGGTGGGAAGCAGCAACAACTCTCCATACATTAAGACCAGAGCATTTTTCACCCTGAAAGTTACCCCAATTGCAATGAGTTGTGTTCTTGTGTTGTTTTGGACGAGGGAAACCTGCTGAAACATGTCAAATACAAACATTCTGAGACGCGCCCACAACCTATCCGGTTTCTCCAAACGGGGGTGATTTTACCGACATGTTGAGGAACTGAGAAAATGGCCCTGCATGGGAGGTTGAAGTCTTTACGGGACAACAATTCCAGTAAATATTGGGTACCCGCTTGAGGAGAACTTGCACGTAAGAGATCGAGCAGAGAAGCGGCTCTTAGAGTTGAAGAAAGAAATTCTTGCAGAAAAAACACAGCTCCAGTCCCAGCATTCCAAAGGCAAGGAGGCAGGGCTTGCTACTTGCCGAGGTGTGCTTTGGTATCAGCTCTGCAGCGATGAAGGGCGCAGGCAGCCACAGCGATGGGAGCTATACCTGCTGAGCTGCAGGATTTGTGGCGCAACGGTTGCTCCGGCTGCCGCCACCGTCCAAATTGCACTTTGTCCTGCTGGGCCAAAAGGGGGTACTACCCAGACATCTGTAATGAGTTTCAAGAGTGTACAGTACTGTCGGTGGGGCATAGCGAGCTACAAGGGCCTTGGCCTGGGGTACAGGGAGCATGGGCGATCACAGAAGTTTCTGTGCCGCAGCTGCTCTGGAAACAGCTGCGCTGCAAGCGGCAGCACTTGAAGGCTCTTCTCTCAGCACTTGAAAGACTGGTTTGTCTTTGTTGCTGTGATGCTATAAGCCGTCTATCAGGCGGAATCCATTCTTCGGGTGTAGAACACTTTGGCACCTGAGATGTTGGCCGGTAAGATTGCAGTGTGTCTTGAGAATCCGCCAGTGTTGGATGCAGAGTTATACCACTTGGAAATTTAAGATAGATACTTACCCAACATCAATAGCTGTTTCTGGTTCCCTTAATAGGTTGTAGGTGATATATTATATCTAATCACCCACTTGGCAGGAAAAAATACCACTTGTATGCTACCGATCCCACCTTTTATGCGAACCAGAAACAACAAGATGGTTTGGAAAAGTCCATGAACTCAGCGGCGGTTTCAAATATTTTGAATTTTCATCACCCCGAACCTCGGGGAAATGATCCAATTTGCCGAGCATATTTTTCGGACGGGTTGGTTCAACCACGAACTTCCAAGTAGACTCGAATATGACGATTGTTTTGGACATCTCCCAAAATCTCAAAATTTTCAGAATGTTGGTTTCACTTGCCCATAACGGACCCATGGAAATGGTATATTTACCAACATGACTTGGTTTTATTTCATGGTACATGTAAGATATACCATGTCCATGGATTGTTTGGGTTGAATCTTGCTAAGATAAGTCCATCTTTTCGGGCGAAGATCAATGAAACTACCGCTTGGACTGCGCTGTTAAACTTTGAACAAACCTAGGTGGTGGCAACTCAAACATTTTTTATTTGCGCCCCGATCCCTGGGGAAATAATACAATTTGACCAATGTTTTTCAGATGGGTTGAAACCACCAACTAGAAACCCTATAGTTATGTATTTTTTATTTTAGAAGATCGTTGGACCGCTAGGTGTAGGGACTTTTAGAACGCCCATGACGGAAATCCCAATCAACGAACCAGTACAAAGCAAGGTCACTGGAACGTCACAAGTTTGTTTTGTGGTTTTCATCTCAGTTGGGTGGTGAAAGAGCGCACTCTCCTTTAACCCAGCATTCCAAGGAAGTTACAACACACCCCTAGAGCCTAGAACACACCCCAGGCAATCCCCCTAGCAACTATGAAAGGAATCCCTTTGGAACCTGTCGGTAAATGTTGCTCGGGGGTGTGTTGAAACAACCTTTGAAACATGGTTAATTTGTTTTTTCACAGTTTACCTTTGTCTAGATGAGGAGTGACGAGGTGACCGTGGTTATTTGCTGTTTTTTGGGGATGAAATACTACCCCGGTTGTAGGGACTTTTTTATACGTTTTTTCATAAGGATCCCTATGAACCAATCAGAAAAATGGAATGTCATAAGGGTTTCGTTGCCATTGCTCAGATGCTGTTCCTTTTGACCATTTCTAGATGTTGTTTCTAGCTTACTGGAGGGTTATACCATGTCTTACTGTTGATGGAAGAAATGCTTCACCACCTGGGATGTATGAAAACCCTCTGAAACCTGGAAAATATGTTCAACTTACACCATACTGTATACTGCAAATAGCATCGGCAAATGCATGTTTAGAAGTACAATCCATTTTCAGACTGGATGATTATCAACTGCAAATGCGAAATGCAAAATGCAGATGTACTTTGCACTTTTGACTTGTACATGTGCAGTTCCCAGACACTCCAGTGGCATATTAACCTACATTTAGCTCCTAAACTACCCAAGTTTTGTAGGATAGATACACCATCCCTAGGCATCAATCGTCATGTTGTCAGAGAATGACATTGGGGTGTCCAATCACCTCATCAACTATGTTGGTTCCATGAAACCATTTTTCAGTTTTCGGTGAGCGTTCGGATCCCTAGGATCCCTAGAAATTAAGTCGTTTTGCCTCACGGTTTAAAAAATACAGCTTCCCACAGGTCGTGTACTTCAGATTCTGTGGTGGATCACCAGGTGGATCTTGGGACGTTCGGGTGTGAACGGAAATTTGGATACATGCACAAACTGGAGGCTAAACAGGATGGTTGAACCTGTTTTTATAGGGCAGGTCCCCTTGTTCTTGTTGTTGTTGTTGTTGTTGTTGTTGTTGTTGTTGATGTTGTTGTTGTTGTTGTTGTTGTTGCTGCTGTTGCTGTTGCTGTTGCTGTTGCTGTTGCTGTTGCTGTTGTTGTTGTTGTTGTTGTTGTTGTTGTTGTTGTTGTTGTTGTTGATGTTGTTGTTGTTGTTGTTGTTGTTGCTGCTGTTGCTGTTGCTGTTGCTGTTGCTGTTGCTGTTGCTGTTGTTGTTGTTGTTGTTGTTGTTGTTGTTGTTGTTGTTGTTGTTGTTGTTGCTGCTGCTGCTGTTGTTGTTGTTGTTGTTGCTGCTGTTGTTGTTGTTGTTGTTGTTGTCGTTGTCGTTGTCGTCGGCTTGTTGGTGAAGAGTCAATAGAAACTAGTGAAATACCTTGGATTGGAAACCCCTTTCTTAGGTTGCTAATCACTACGAGCATGACATGACCATTTTTGTTGAGGGGGTAGATCCACGATACACCCCTTGGACCTTGAACATATAAGGATGCTTTTGGAAGTTGGGGAAAATGTCCTTTCAAGAATGGCTTGCCGATTTTTGGGGTATGAATTGGTGCAATTTCAGGTATTGAAGGTGGTGTATTTCACACTGTATTGTAGCTTAAGCACCATCGCCAGTTGATGTTATTTTGTTTGTTTAAGTTCAGTTTGTTTTTGCTTTCTACGATTGTAAATCACCATTCATTGCCACCATTTGGGAGAAGATTCTTTGAACTTTTTCCAAGCATCTTAATCAACTCTAAGTTTTTGGTTTGTTTTTTCCCTTGCCAAACCACCCAGAAATTTCACAGCCAGCTGGAATCCAAAAGAAAAACACCATGGTTTCCAAAATGGGTGCATCATCCAAGACAAGGCCATATCTTTTGAGGTGAAACATCGTAATCAATTCCCTCAAAAGCTAACAGCCTCAAAAATAGGGAAGATCCTTTCCTATTTTGCAGCGGAAGCTCTCTCTTGGTTTCAGAGAGAGTAAATAGATGTAAATAGATTAGATTGACATGAATGTGCAGGCCTTCAAGGTGGCCGCCTATATACTAGCTTCAAATGGAGTGACATGGGGCCCCTACAAAGATGGCCGCAAAAATCAATGGATTTCACTGCGGTTAGTTCACACCTATAAGTCGGGTTATGGTCCGCTACTTGTAACTGGTGACAGGGCCCCACCTGGTTGTACCAGTACAAGTTTGGAAAGATTTGGAGTTATCCCACCGAGCCATGTTCATGCTTTATTACTTTTTTTTCAAGATAGAATGCTAGACACCCCCGAAAACTAACATGACTAGCTTGCAAAACAGCATTTCTCATAGGAAATACATCTTCAAAGGGTTGTTTTTCCCATTGTCATCGAAGTTTTCGGAAGTGTAGTTTGTTTCCGTTGTGTAAAGCTTTGATCAACCCTGAATAAAGCCCTTAGACTGATCTTAATTCTTAAGTCCATGATACTGGAATTCAATGACAATCCTTGGTAATATACATCATTTCCTGGGTGGTGGTTTTAAGTATTTGTTATTTTCAAACCCTATTTGGGGAAGATTCCCAATTTAACAAATATTTTCCAAAGGGGTTGAAACCACCACCTAGACATCATTTCACTATTCTTTCATGTATGTATGCTTCCCAAGTTCTTCACTTTTTTCCGTATATCGCACTCATTGGGTTCATCGGAAAACCCCCTGGCAAAACAACGACCACGGTCCGTGCAGTTGGATGGCTACACATACTCTGTGGCGCCAGTGGGCATGATTGTGTTCGGTGACCTTATAGGGCCAGGGGTGCAAATGGCTTTTGTGTTGAATCTCCTCTTGGAGGAATCAATGCTTGGAGGATCATCCCATTTAGTAAGTGTTTAATAACCATGGTTAGTAAGTCCCCTAAGTAGGGTTATTCTCCTTCCAAATGGCCTAAATGGCTTATAAATGGGGGTTACTATCTACTTACTAAATGGGATGATCCTCCAAGTGGGTTGAATGAGCCCTCAAGAAGGCCGGCTATTTCTGGGCTGGGGTAAGTTGACTAGCCGACTAGCCATCAGGTACAGTTGTGGTAGGAGGAGGTGAGGAGAATCATCCCAAACCTTGGATACGTGGTTAAATATACCTATGGTGATCGTTTTCGTCCCCTAAGGATCGGGTTGTGGGACCCCGAAACCAAATGGCCGAACTTCATGGCTTATAAAGGGGGTCCTAACCACTTACAAGTCCTGGGATGATCCTCCAAGTTGAGGGATAGATTATACTACTCCGCTTTATAGGGAGTATAATAAGCCATTATGACGATTCCATAAAGATTCCTATGAAGCAATCAGTAGGACGGAATGTCCATAAGGTCTTTTGTTTCCGTTGCTCAGGTGGTAAAACGGTAGTTTTCACACTTATATTTTTTGGAGACGTGTCGCACTTGGATGTCCCAGGATGGTTAGTAAATGGTGAGTAAGTGGGTTATAACCTAATATATCCCATCTACAAGTAGATTATAACCCAATTACTAACCATTGATCCTAAATTCCTGGGACATCCTGTCACACCACAAGTTGGCAGCCGCTGCAATTTTGTCGATTTTTTCTACTAAAAAAAACAACTTGTGAAACACCCCCGAAGTTGAACAGCGAGTTTACCCCTGCACAGTTACTGGCCCGTATACTATTCTGATGCTATCTTATTTGAGCAAAAGAAAATTCTCTAGTTTGATTAGGGTATAAAGGGGATGAAATACTACCCAGTTTTGTGGACATTTTAATAAACCATTATAAGCATCACCATTTCACCATCAAACAACCAGTTTAGTCGAAAGTATCCGAGCTTTTTTGTTTGTGGTGGATCATTTTAGTCTACGGTGTCTAATTTTGCCAGGACTTGGATGGGATCATGAACCTTCACGACAAAAAAAACACATTTGTTCTTCACAGAAAAAAGGTGGAGAATCAAAAAATATCAGAACACAAACCTCGTACAAAATACATCTTCAGGGCATGATTTTGTTTTTTGAATTTTACTACCTTGTTTCATTGGGATTACAATATTAGCCGTTGTAAGGATTCCATAGGATTCCTATGAACCAACCAGTACATTGAAATGTCAGTTTTGAAGGCTGCTCAAATGGCTTCAGATATGAACATCCTGTGATCGCCATATTTCAAGGGATGATGGGGGTGTGTGCGTGAGGCCAATATGGTTGACACATGTGAAATACCATTCTTAGTTCAGCTGGCATTTTTTTATGTATTGAATCCTGCAGGATTCGTCGCCATGAAAAACCACTGTGTCTGGGTAAGATTTGTAGATTTTCAACAACCCAACAAACAAATCTAAGATTATGTTGCTTTTAATACTACTATTACCTATCCCAACAAAAGTCTCAATTTGTACATTCAACTTCGTTATTTTCAAGTCTAAGGTAAGAATGTGAGTAGATAGTGACGTTTTAACCACGGATTCATTTTTGACCATGGGAACTTGGCACAACTTAGTTTAGCCTGATTCCCTTAGCCTTTGGGTTTAGTGGGATTTTACATCTAACCCGGGGCCTGTGGTTTTTCAGTCCAAGAGATGAGAGTCCTTCCCAAGTGGTGTTTAATGCATTTGTTCCATTTATTCCATCTGATCGAATCACAGGCAGTCTGGCCCAAATATTGGCTATACGCATTTACTGTGATGCTGCCGAAGACATCTACCCCTGGTAGTCCATTAGATTTGAGGCCAATCACCATTCTCTCCCGTGTTTATCGTACGTGGAGCAGATATAAATCCGTGGCCCTCCTAGTAGGATTATCGAACAACATCCCGAACGTAATAGCGGGCGGCACTCGTGGCATGTCTGCCTTAACCCTTAGTGCGCACTTTCAGGAACTTTTGGAAGGGGAGCTACAAGATACAGAAACCAATGGCATTACCATTGACATAGTGAAATGCTATAACCTCATCCCGAGGTACCCTCTTGCATTGTTTATGGCAAAACTGGGGTGGCCTTTGTATCTTATTAGAACCTATATGTCGGCTCTCATGGGCCTACGACGGTCTTTCCTTGTCCTTAATTCGGTATCTGACTGGCAACAGTCTTACACAGGTGTGCCTGAGGGCTGTGCTTTAGCAGTTGCGGCAATGCTCACACTGAGCTCTGCTTTGTATTACCACTTAAAAGTGAAATCACCTGAAACGTCCTTGTTCACATTTGCTGATAACTGGGCTCTCAAATTTCTCCAAGCAGCACATGCACCTATGGGAATCATTGCATTGGAAGAATTTTGTCAATCCTTAAAGTTGAGAATCTCTGTTCCTAAATCATGGTTGTGGACCCTCAACGAACATACAGCCCATAAAGTTGAGGGACTTCGTCTCCAGGGAACTGTCATACCGGTTGTCAAACATACTAAGGATTTAGGGGTTGATATCAACTATCGTGGAAGATATAAAAGGGACTTTCAGAAGAAACGTTTGAGTTTAGGTTTGCAAAGATGCCACAAAGTCACGCAACGAACCAACCTAAAAAGGTGGCCAGTCGTTTACTCTTATCCAGTTGTTTTCCTAAAGCGGCATACGGCGTTGAAATCCAAATGCCCACCATTAAAGAATTCTGTTCTTTTCGGACCAGCGCAGCTAGATCTTTAGGACTTGCTAGGAAAGGTTCTAGTCCATACATTGCACTAAACCTCCTTGACAAGAATCATGATTTTGAGTATTACGCACAAATCCGTACCATCATGTTTTGGAGACAATATATTAAACTCTTCCCTGCAAGAAAACCTTTTGTGTTCCAAAAATTGATGACACCCTCCAACAAAGGACCAGTTTCAACACTGGCTAACCTCATCAGTTCATGGGGAAATATCATGGCAGACGGGGTTTTTCATTCGTGTTTCTTTGGGAAAGTTTCTTGGGTATTGTGTTCCAAAAAATTTTTGACCCATGTGATCCACACACATTGGATCAACAAGACGTGTCAATACCTTACTAAACTTCCAAGGAAGTATTTCGAATGTGAGTTCACCGATGTTAATGGTATCACACAAGTCCTTCGCAAAATGGATTCCACGGAACAGCAGGTGATCCGAACACACTGCAGCGGGACTAACTATACGAACAACGTACAGTGTAAGTACAGTGATATCCCGAATCAATGTCCCTTCTGCACCTGCCCTGACTCTAGGCAGCATCGTATCTTGCATTGTGTTGGACTACAACAGGAAAGAAATAAACTAAGTGGAAATGCCCTCCAACTTCTCCAACAACACAGTGTACTAAGTCATTTTGCACTTATGCCAATTGGGGAACCATATCTAAGTATTCGTCTTCAGTTAAACAGTGATATTGTTGTACCGGCATGGGCACCTTACACTAATAATACTGTTAGCGTACACGTTTTCACCGATGGGAGTTGTTTCCACAACACAGAGCGCCAGCTGGCATTGGCGGGTGCAGCAATTGCAGTTTTTGACCATGTTGGGCAGTCAAAACCAATAAAAACTCACCGCCAAATGATTCCTGGTAGTGACCATAGCAGTTTTAGATCAGAGGTGTACGCAATACTGGTTGCAGTCTCCGCTTACAAACACCTGATAATCTACACTGATTGTGAGGCGGCTTTGCAGGGACTGGTGTACATTTTAGATTGTTTGGAACGGGACATTACTCCCACCTTCCTTGACCATGCTGACCTATGGAATATCATGTACAATACTATAAAACGACATCAAACAATTGTGAGCGTTATTAAAGTCAAGGCACATAGCGAGCACCTTTTTCACAGCACACCCTTTGATCAATGGTGTTCTCAATCCAATGCTTTTGTCGATAAAGAAGCGAAACAGTCCATTTTGATTGATAACTCTGATATTTTCCAGGCTTTCCATAACCAACATGATTGCCTCATTGGTAACCGTTCAGCCTTGCAAGAAATCTTACGTTTTCAAGCAGATATAGCGACCAAATCTTTCCATAACAGGGTTCAGACGCAAATCCAACAAGAGCAACATCTTGCCACCGGCTTTGTTCCAAGGGGACCCTTCATCACTATGGATTGTACACTGTCATTGGAAGAATGTAGTGAGTGTAAGTTTAACCAGGTGTTTTTGCATCGTTTGGCAACTTGGGCAGTTTCCTTACAGTGGGACTTAAACACACATGAAACTACGTCATTATTCGAACTGATGCTCTCATATATCTACACTACGGGACATTACCCACCGTTTCCCGTGAGAAAATATCCTAACAACATCAATAACCGGGCCCAACATTGGATTCTAAGGGACCAAAACCCCACTGTTGACTTCCAAGGTTTTAACTGTTCGGATTTGTTGTCAGGATTCACTCGATGTGTAAATTGGACTAAAAAGCATCTACAGGTATCACTGTTCCCTGATCTCCCCAAACCTGATGTTGTGGCTCTTTCACGGTATGGTTTTAAGGGAAAAACAGCTGGTATACGGGCACGTGCTCTCCTACCCCATCAGGATTCAATTGACAACTACTGTAACCAACACATGTGCGGCAAAAAACATTTCAAATTACAAATTCCGTGATCTTCACATACCATACCCGATATCTTCCAATTGCGACGCCCACACTGGCGAAGCCACCGTGATCAGGCAGGCAGTTGGGGAGTCATCCGTTTCCCTTTTTTGATCTCGATGCTGCATTTTCGATACCTGTGGTTCTGCCTGTTTCGTTGGTTTTTTGTTTAATTTGTAATTTTTGCAACCCCATCCTTTTGTAGCTCTTATCCGTTTTCACCAAGTTGTGCTGGTCGGACACCAGTTCGCCGATCAGTCACTGTGCAACATGCACGACCAGCGGATATATCTAACCCACTAAAAGTTTAACTTTTAGCAGGGGACCTAAGGGTTGCCAAGGGAAAGTAACAAAAAATACATCCTTACCCGCACTTCCACTCTCCACCGATTAAGTTGACCCCTAAGCAATGAATGAATTCAAACGCATGACGGATCGATGTATGTATTGGTATATTTACCTACATCCTTTGGGTTCCCCAAAACCATAAAGAAAATCTAAGGTTTTTCTAAAAGCCTAGGAATATGGCAAAAAAAGTTATCACCCTAACAACGAAGGTTGTGGGTTTCCATGGATTTACTATAAAAATCAACCATTCATGTAGGTAAACGTACTACATTCCCATGGATCCGTCATGGGAAATGACAGATCCAGCCATGCTGATCTCGGATCTCTGCCCAAGGCACAACACGACCGCGACGCAGAATTGCAGCCTCTCGGTGAGTTCAGATATTTTGTGGCTGAAGTCAGTGAACCAGTCCTGTATGTCAAAATCGAAAAGTTTTTTTTGCTTTTTTAAGGGGGCTTAGAATGATGATAATAAAGGTATGTTTGTGATGTTTTGAAGGGAAACCAATCAGTTTAATGAGCAATCCCTGTAAGTCAAGCCGACGATTAAGATAATAGTTCCCTGGAATTGTTGATTATAAAATCCGTACTAATTTAATAGTCTTTTCGGAAAGGCCATTAGATTAATGGCCATTGGAATTGCAGGGAATGGCCAAACTTGGATTATGGATTCAAACTCCATGGATTTTTACATCATATATTGAAATAACTATGATAGATGCTTAAATAGAGTGAATACAGTAAGTACATAATTACATGGATTCTAAAACACCGTATTCTTGTATATGCACATCATATGTCATAAGATATCATGATTGGTTTTCCAAGGTTTCATGAGGAAGACAAGTTTCGGGTTTTTGTGTGTATTCAATCCATGTGGACGAAGAATCCCCTATCCATGTGAAGGTCATCTGCTACCAATGTTTTGTTGACGCTATCCACAAAACTGGCTAGGCTCTTAGGGAACGAGTCAATGAAGCTAGATATGGGTATGATGGGGATTCATTCCCGCATTCCCCACTAAGGCCCTGCCAGATTAAGATGAGTGCAACACATGTGCTTGTGAGCTGAGAGACACCCAAAAAATGAGATGCTAAACAATCTAGCTTGGTATTGACTGCAAGTTCCTCCTCCCAGGATGGCAGTGACCACAAAAATTATTACATCTCAACCAAAACCTTCACTTGCCATTGGAAAGTCTTGCCCAACCCATTGTTACTTAGATAGAGGTAACCCAATTCGATTCCCACACCACCGGGCCCCAAACCACCAACCTACAAAATAGTTGCACTGGAAAATAGCAGTCGATTGGGTGCCCCCTCCTCGAATTTTTTTTTGGAAACTTTCCTCAATACCCTGAAAGCCCCTTTAAATTTAGTGTTTTTCTAATGTAAGTCACTAAAAGCCCAGGTGAGCTACGCCGTAAACACCTCTTCATGTGGTAAGAAGGGATGTGGTCATAAGACTGTTTGCGTAAGTAATTACCCTGAGATGCGTACGTCAGGGTGAGCTGGCGCATAAGCAAAATATCCAAATCTCCACGCGTAAGCTGGCACTGTGGCCGCGAAAGTGATGCGTAAGTGAGGGCGCAAGCCAATTCCCTACGACCTTGCGAGATGAAAGACCCTTTTAGCACGGCTCAGGTGACTTTTCTTCTGGATACAGCGGCACGATTGACGTGAAATGTATGGACAATGTTTCCACGGTGGGGATTGAAGGGTTGAAATGGGGAAGAATCAGGTTGGTTTTGGGTACCTAAACACCTTCTAACACTGTATTTGGAGCACTAGGGGTTGTTGCACGGGTATGGAAGCCAATTTTTGGGGATGTGTTTTTTTTTGTGTTTTTTTTACTGATTTTACCATAGTAAGCCACCATGAGACTACCATTTGGAAGAATATTTTTGGAACTTGTTCCTTTTGCATCGAACAGTCGCAAATCCAAGCATTGCAGGCGTCATTAAATGGAACGGAAGGGAGCGATGAACAGTGCAAACGGCGGGTATCTAAAATCCTGAACCATAATAGGGAGCTACCCCCAGGGTTCTAATCACATTTTGAGTTGAGAATGGAAGTAGTGTGAAAAGTTGTTTTTTGTTGTTAGTAGCCTCATCTAATCATTCAATCCAAATTGAAACCCAGTTGATGTTGTTTCACTTTGGTACAACCTGCGGTACAAGAGTTTGGTGGGGCCGGGAAAAACGTATTTTTTGAACACAAATATTGATCAGTGAGAAGATACAACTTCCAATTTTCGGATGGCTTCAGCAGAGAACTGCACAATGATGAGGTTTTGTTTGTTTAGTTGGTGTTTTTTTTCTACGGATTCCATCCCTGGTGATTCATCGCAATGAAACCACGATTTGGGAGAATATGTTTGTCAGTTTTTCCAACCACCTTATTCTGCAAATCTAAGTTACGTAGGGAATTGAGGAAATTTATTTCAAGGACTTTTTTGCAGGAAGCCTTGGCTGTAATTCCCTTAGAAATTGATGTGATCAAGATGGTGGTAGATAATGGTTAAACCCATGGCACTTTTAGGGTTACCAATTTCGAGGAAACACATCTTTCTGACACGCCATGGGGACATGTCGCGCAATTTCCCTTCGCCGCAGGTGGTGAGTCATGCCTGCGTGGCAAATCCATGTCATTTGGCTAATCGTATTTTGAGGAAGGACCGTTACACAAAACCACTATCGAAGTGATGGTTTGAAACATTTTTTGATTTTATTCTCATCCCTACCTGGGGAAATGATCCATTTTGACTAATTTTTTTCAATTGGATGGCTCAACTACGAACTAGCGGTGTTGCTGCCCAACCAACAGTGGTCTTTTTTTGTTGTTTCTTTGCTTGGCTATACTTTGGATCTATTCACCCCAACCAGGATGCAATCGTTACAAATGAAGGCTTAGGTTGGCATTGTAGATCGAATCTAAGCTATACTAGCCCTTATCAATCAATATCAACTAACTCGGATTATATTGGGGTTACAAGAACCGACCATGATATTTGGACTATTTTGATCTCATTTGTTTAAGCTAGCAATGATGAAGTTGCCACCATGTTCTTTCTTTGAAACAGTGACGATACGTGACTGGATGTAATTTATGCGTAAAGTCTAAATGAAGCGATATACATTGGGATTCGCCCAATAGCATTTGCCACGACTTTGAGCAGCATTAATAACAGTGGCTTTGATATGAATGCTTAATCTACAACTGAGCAATGAAAACAACAGTGGTTGTTTAGGGTATATAGGGGATTATACTACCCAGTTATGTGGGGATTATATCTATACTAAACAAGCATAATGAAAAAACATATTATTTTTGTTTGGCTCAACTGAGTGACATGTGGATCTTGGTTCAATCCTGTAAGCTTTGAATCCCTATCCATGCAATCGAATCGTTGCAACCAGATGCTTGGTGGGTATTCCTACAAGGTATATAGTATATCAGTATATAAAATTATATAACTTCATCTCTATAAATGGCCGAAAATAAATGGGTAACTGGGGATATTCTACCCCTAGAAGTGGAGTCATGGGCCCCTACTCATAACTGTTTTTTGGGTCCAGCTTGTAGTACTGTTGGAAGTACAATCGACCAGATACAGAAGCACAACTGTGAAAAAGGCAGCAGGACCACTCTTTATTTGTTACCTGAAGCAGTCTGCAAAAAAACACCGTTTTTTGGTTGTCCTCAAGAAATTGTTTGATAAGTATTTTGAAAAAGATCCACCAACCGCTTTGTTAGCAAAGTTGCTAAAGTGGCAGGGAGTTTTTTGCCCAGAAACAAACAAACGTTTTCTTGGATTTGTTTGATGATGTTTTTTACAGATTCTACCATGGTAAACCCACCATCAAACTTCCATTTTGGAGACTAAATTTCCAACTTTTTTCCTTTTGCATCAAACAGTCGCAACTCCAAGCACCCCCCTTTTTCTTTGAGGCTTGTGACTTGTTTCATGTCAGGATGGATTCCCTTCACCCCCCATGTCTTAGTCAGCATTCAAAGCCTATAGGTCCAGATCCTCGTACCAACGTTGGGGAGCCCCATGTGGGGGCGGGGGTTTTTGCGGGTATCAGAGCGTGAATCAATCCATAGGCTGATGGTGGTTAATCGTTCGGCTGGGTGATAGGCATTCATTAAATCCCGTTTCCGGGTCGCCAAAGACTCGTGTCGTTGGAGGATTTTAGTTTCTCCTGCAACAGCGGGCACCTGGCAATTCTTTAGTGACCCTTTAAAAGGATTTAAAAGGTTGTTGGTGACCCTAGTGGGATACAAAGATCATGAATTGAATCACCTGGTATGTTTCTGGGCAAATTATAAGCGACAGAAACCGCCGGGTGAGTCACCCCCAGATGGAATTTGAGGATGAAGAAATCCCGAAAAAAGATGACCTAAAATTCATCCTAATTCAGGGTCATAGAAATTATATTTAAGAATGTGAAGTTTCATGGCTACTCAACCAACACTCCCCCCGTACATGTACCCCCCTCAGGGTTTAGGGTTTATAGGGTTTAATCATTGGCCCTTTTTTTTGGGGGGGGGAAAAAACCACTCGTTCATGAGACGACCTGATCACAAGGCCGGCCGCCCATTTCTAGGGTAGGTTGACTTGTCATTCTTAGAACCCCTCAGTAGCCGTTGGCTTCCCTTAAGGTCGGCTATTGAAGCCTTACTTCCTTGGGGTTAGTAGTACTACTAGGGGGTTGGTACCAACGGGTGTCCGGCGTCCCGTAGTGATGGGGATAACGATCGTTGGCTATAGTTGGTGCCTATGTCCTTTTTTGGGGGGACGTATCCAACCTACTTGTGTACAGGTTACACTAGTTGAAATCTGGGTGGTGGTTTCAAATATGTTTTATTTTCACCCCTATTTGGGGAAGATTCCCATTTTGACTAATATTTTTCAAAGGGGTTGGTTCAACCACCAACTAGTATAGTACAATCCATTTACTAAGTACCATTGACATTCTAGTACCCTTCACCCTAGTCTTCCAAAATCCTTCAAATACCTTGTGAGTAGGACCCGTTGGACTCCATAAAGGCATCCAAAAAGAAGGTGTTTGGGGGGCCCCCAAACACCGCCCCCCAAACACCGATCCTCACAAGGTATTTGGAAAACATTGGAAAACTAGGGTCAGAAATTTGAGGAATATGTTGATACCCAATCTTTTTTCGAGCCAAAAAGAAGTTTCGAGCCAACAAGATCTCCAAAAGCGGTTTCAAGTTTCAGGAAGCTACCACAGTGGAGGCCAACAGTCGTTTCTTGGCGTACGGTTGGATTTCTTAGGTTACGGTTGGATTGAAGGTGGAAACCTCCTGGTTGTTTAGATATATTTAAGGGATGAAATACTACCCAGGTTTATAGGGATTGTAAAACTTTTTAACTGTCACTTGGGGTTGGTAGACTACTTGGAGAATCATCCCATGACTTGGATGCGTGCTTATTATTTATAGTGCCTTACGTATGTTTAGTGTAGTTATAAATATATAGCTTGGTTTCACCCCTTCAACTCACCACTTGCTGAGTGGGATGATCCCCCAAGTCGGTTGGGTTGGATTGGGTTCAGTTGATTGGGTAGCTTTTGGGTTGAGTTTGAAATTTGTTTTTCGTTGAGATTACCCTCCCTGAAACTAACATGTTCGCACCTGAAAATTGATGGTTGGAAGATGAGTTTCCTTTTGGGAAGGTAACTTTTCAGGTGCTAATTGTGTTAGTTTCAGGGAGGGTAACCACGGTATCCAAGTCATGGGATGATCTTCAAAGTAAGGGGTTGCACAGGTATGAATCCCTTCGCTCCTTTGGCTTTGGCATTTTTTTTGGGGGGCCTTTGACCATTTTTGTTCTATCCCACAAAAGCATGTTCAAGTTTTTTGTGTTGCGTACGTTTACATGCTTGGTTTGGTTTTGTACTTGTTTGGTTATTTGGGGTTGGTGTATTTATAAGCCATGAATGGCCATTTGTGAGGGGAACGACCCCATTAAGTCGTGACGTACGATCACCATAATGTCATAGCATATATTCACCACTTATGATCGTCCTGGAATGATCCTCCAAGATCCTCCAAGTAAAGTATGACTGGAGGAGTCATGAAAAAGATCAACTTCCCAAACTCTCGAGGAATATTGATTCACCGAATCAAATTCTGTTTCTTTCAGAAGAATCCAACAGATCACTGGAACATACCCCAGGTACCCACAATACAATCATGATACAAATATAGAAGGATTTTCTTCATAAACAGGTGCTTGAAGGTCTGGGGTATGTTCCAGGAGTATGTTGGAGTTATCTTAGTGTTTCCGTTTCCTCTCCACAAATCTTCCCCTGGAATGATTGAGATACAAATTATCAAATTACAATCAGCCCCAAAGTAATAGATGCTAAGCGTGAGTGGCAAAGCGTAACTTGGTTCGTACGTAAGTAGCGAAAAAGTAACCCTGATATATTTTGTGTCTCCTAGTGTCTCCTAGTGTACACTTGGTGAGATAAGTGGTCTTTCACTAGCCACCAAAAGCATCATTTGAGGGATTCAAGTCGTGGTCTTCTCATTCTTCCTAGCCTTGCCACATGTTCAGCGCTCAGAATACACACAAGCTTGCTCTACCATCAGTGATCTTCTGGTGGGCGACGCGCGGACTCCTAACATGTGAGATGACCAGAACCACAAACCAACAGCAAGATCAACTCCTGTGAGGATTTTTTTTTGAACATGTTCCCAAAGACTCAAATGTATGGTCTATTTACCTACATTTGGTTGATGTTCATGGTACATGTAGCCAAATAGCACATAACATTGAGTGCTTGGGTTTTGTATAATTGTAAACTATATTATAAAGATGAATATCATGGATATCCAACAACTTGGATTGTTTATTTGGTGATTTTTTTTGCGGATTCGATCCCATGGGATTCACCCCCATGAAAAAAACACCATATATGAGGGAAATATGTTTGTGCATTTGTTTCCAACCACAAGAAGCAAATCCAAACCATCCGTGAGACCAGGATTTCCCATCATCACTCATCACTTAACGGCCAGTCAATCAACACCCCCCACCAACGTACCCCCCCCCCAAAAAAAAAACAACAACAACAAATAGCCGGCCTTATGATGAGGGTTTATTAACCATTGGGTCTCCCTTAACAGTAATAAGGCCGGCTATTAAGAGCCCTTATTTCTAGGGATTTGGTAGGTGGCCAGGGGTGACATCACTATACCCAAATGCTCCGAATGTATTGAATATTTGTGTTTTTTTTACTAAATAGTTTAAGCATGTTTAAGCCAAATGTAGGTAAATGTTGTATACATGGCATTTTGGCTAGAATCGTGGGGTGACATGACAATTTGTTAGCTTCTTATGACATCTTATGTGGTTGTGTCCGCATTTTTTTGCCAGAACGACATCACCTTTTGTATACCTCTTGCCTTCCGGAAGCTCCAGCTCAGCTATGAATGGGTATTTCCGACGTTCGTTGCGGGAGCATGGTTGCAGGATACTTGCTCAACCTGTGGGTAGTTTTTCTTCTCCCGAAGGTTAACATCTCGCCCCTGAAAAGTTTCCGGGCCCCAATAGGAAAGTCTTGTTTTCCAACCTTTTTCAGGGGCGATCTGTTAAATCTTAGGGGTGTATAAGCTGGTTTATGTTGGTGGTTTAAGCCTTGACTTGAAAGCAAACATCGCATTTCCCGAGATATTAACAGAGAGAAGTGGCTCGAGCAAAAGCTAATCACCCAATGAACTTACTTACCCTCCCTGAAACTAAAAAGGCATGGCACCTGAAGCCACTGGGGGTTGGTTCAGATGAGTTTTTGGGTTTAGGCCTCCTGCCAGGTGCTATGTTAGTTTTAAGGAGTGTATCTAGGTGGTGGTTTCAACGATTTTTTTTTCACCTCTATTTGGGGAAGATTCCCACTTTGGCTAATATTTTTCAGATGGGTTGAAACCGCCAACTAGGTATGCGTTTTTTGGCAAAATTTCTACCATCAAATGAACATTACCATCAACAGAGTCACCCGGATTGGTGTCATGAAACAGCACCATGACGGAAAACATGGGACGATTGCATATATTTTTCCTACTAATTTACCATAGCGGTTCAACATTCATGAATGGGTACCCTGGAAGTCCAAGACTGTAAAAATATATA
>DF239932.1:144013-155618 GCA_000507305.1 Breviolum minutum Mf 1.05b.01 | reverse complement strand
TTGGCCGGGGGGGTGGGGTGGGCTACTACTACTACTACTACTACTACTACTACTACTACTACTACTACTACTACTACTACTAGGAAAAAGTAGTAATATTCTGGCCGGGGGGGAGGGGGCATGAAAAAAAAAGTAATAGTTTGAATTAGACTATTTGTTGGGGTGCGTCCTGAGATAGTTGGTGGGTTGCATTCAATGCCACCATCTTCCTTATTTTCTCAATAGGCAGGTAATGGACATGGGGGAAACATGAAGGAGAAACGCACATTCAAAACCAACATGCCCACACATCAAAAACACAAGTCGTATATATATATATATATATTGTATATATTGAATCGAAACGAGATTCTGGGGGAACTTTCTTCACTTCCTTCACCTCCTTTGGTGGGTCCTTCGCTGGCTCCACCTCCTTTGGTGGATCCTTTGGTGGCTCCACCTCCTTTGGTGGATCCTTTGGTGGCTCCACCTCCTTTGGTGGATCCTTCGGTGGCTCCACCTCCTTTGGTGGATCCTTTGGTGGCTCCACCTCCTTTGGTGGCTCCATTTCTTTGCCCCCAACACCCTTCCCCTTTAAACCACCATTCCCAAAACCCTTTCCTTTAAGGATGTCTGCAATGGCACCCTTAACATCTTTCCCCTTACCTTTAAGTTTTCCCTTCAAAGCCATTAGTTTCGCTTCAGCAGAAGCTGGAGCCATGGGAAGAAACCGGGTGATGAGTACAGGAAAACACACGTGTTGTGCCAAAAAGGCTTCATAAAAATCAAAATCCAATGATATCGAGTGAACCCCCCTGGTGGCACGTTTCGGCACGTTTTCATGTCCTCTAAGCAGCCGTTGGCACGAAATGACACGAAACGGCACGAAACTGGAACCTTCATGATTTTTTACAAATGCAAAGGCAATGTATGTATTCAGCACGTTTTGACATGTTTTCAAACCCATTGGCACGAAATGACACAAAACCGAACACGCATTTTTCAATGCAAAGGACATGTAAGTATAATACTACCCTCCATACCCGAAACACATAGTGTTCATATATGGAGCTACATCGAAACGCCTCGTTCGAGGCCCATGTCCATATGTGTTGAATGGAATGACGGTTGTATGGATTTGATTTTTGCGAGATTCTAGATGTATCAAGTGACCTTTACCGCCATTCCCAAACACAAGGTAATTGAGAAGTTTGAATTAAAAACTAAAAGGCATCGACTTCCAGTTTTAAAGGATGGATTCCAATCCAGAGTCACTGTCATCCCCGGGGTCATCCGTGAAACTAACACCCTGGACAGATGCAATCTCCATGGGCTTCAGCTGGTCCACGTGGTGCTTCATCGCCTCTCCAACCTGCAGTGCAATTTAGTCAGCAGGATTCCGGATCCGGTGTTTAATCAGCAGCGGTGATGGGGGTTGCCAGTTGAGTTTTGGGTGTTTCGCCACAAACATTTAGTCAAGATATACTTACAGGGAGTTTATGGTTGGTCAGTTTTCCAAATCACCCTGATGACCCCATTCGCAGTATAAGCCAAAGAACTGCAATTCCCAGGCTTCCTGGGTAAGATTGGGTTGCTTTAAGATCAGCCCCGCCGGCCTCAAAACAATGGATGGGGAATCATGTTTTATAATGATGTTTCGGGGTCTACTCGAGATTGTCAAAGAACTATTTAAATTCCTTGAGCCCCCAACACAACGAGTTTCCCCAGCAGCATTTTGATACACTTTAGCAGTCTCCAATTTCAAGAAGGATCGAATGCGACGTAGCTGGTGCCTGCAGAAAGAAATGTTAAGGACAGCGCAAATTTATAGGGGTTTACAAGTATCTCAGAATATTGCATCAAGCCTTCTCAAGGGGGAGGCCCGTATCTCAAAGTCACCCAAAAAGGGCGCTGTGCCCCAGAAGTTGACCTCAACAAAGATTGATAGAACTTTTACAAGGGGCAATGTCAGGCAGAATGTGTTTACATGCAGTCACGTAGCTGGCTTGAGGGTTGGAGCGTTGAACGCACCCAAAGAACAGGTGACCCTCCTTGCCCCATGTTTTTTTAAACATCTCCATATCGGCCGATATTTGAAGAGGAGGCTAGATATCGGCTGCTCGATCACGTAGAAGATGCCGAGCTGATAGCATAGCTCGAGCCTAGGCGAAGTATATATATATATACTGTTTAACATCTTTGGCTTAGTATCAGTTAACATTCAGTGAATTGATCCATGAACTATTCTGTCAGATCCTTTGAAGTTACGTTCTTGAGTCACTGACAGATATGCCAATCTGCGTGCAAGCCGGTTCCCAAAGGCTGTGCTCCTGATCTTTGACCACCCCTCCGGTCGAAGGAAGTGCCTTTTGGTGGTTCCCATACTCCTTAGATGCGTCAATAAATCAATCGGAGTATTTCCAGCAAGCATATAGTCGCCTTCTATCTGATCTATTTACATAGTTGACATGAAACAAATATATATAATATATATATATATAAGAGCCGTCTTGTTCTGAAAACGATGGGGGTGGGTGAAACTTGTCATTCTGAAAGCAACATAGCCTTTAAGTTTGTTTCTGGGCTTGCTGAGAAAGAAACGGTGCTGAGAAATTTTTGGTCTCCATCAAAACCCCATAAGTGCAACAAGTATCAGGAAGATCCAGCTTGAGCATGGAAGCGCAAACCACACCACACCGCCACGTACAACGTGGCGTACCTAAAAGCGAGATAGGTCGAGATGTCTAATATGCGTGACTTTGTTTTTTTTTCAAATATATATACATGGCAAAATACTATACAAAGAAATTTCTGAAGCCACAAAAACATAGGACGTGATGATACATATGGGGATCAACTCTATAGATAGCTTCTAGGCCAAGCTGCGAAGTTCACTGCTAAGATAAAACCAAAGGCAGTTGAGATGTCCATCTTGCGGGAATAGTCCACCTAGGGTAAAGTGTAACATGTATATTCAAGTATGTTCATGTATAGTCCTTCAAAGTGGGGCTTCACTCTTCTACAGTTCTTCACGGCGAGATCAATATAAGGAGCCACCCCCAATTCCAAAAAAGAAGGAGTATTTTTTGTTGCTAAGAGGGTATATGTCACTCTTTCTACATGTGCATAAACAAGATTAATGGACATCAAAAAAACACAACCAGCGAACCCAGGAATTGCAAGTGCACCATGAGACTTGCCAAGCAAGGGGATGGGCAGGATATCGGATCTACATAGATCTACATATCTATGGGTATTTTCTTGATTAGCGAAATTAACCCCACACCAAGCTTGAGAAAAGTCACGTCTAGAGCTCGGCTCTTAAGGCCATGAAGTTTGACGCCACTGTGTAGCACATGCTGTCCTGCTCGGTTGAGAAACGATTTCAGTATTACCGATCAAAAAACATATCAATAGTTAATCCTGGGTTACCTGGATTATACTTCCATGTGTTGTTTTCCAAAAACAGTTCATGATGGCATGGTTGATGTATAGACTCTTTCATTTGGTTGAAAGGATGGGGAATAAGACCACTTGGCTGCCAAGAGACAGGCCAAGCAAATAGTAGACATATATTATTTGGGAAAATCTAAGATGTGGCTTCAGGGTCATTTGGTGACTTGATGTAAATATACACATATATTTTTTAATGGATACAGGAAACAAATTTCGATCCCACCCTACCTGCGAACACTTCCAGGAAATCAGTAGAATCATCAGGGTTGACTTCACCGATACCTGAGAGATGGTTGAGGGTGCCGATACAATTCGTGTTGATAACCACAGCTGTTTTTTTTTCAACTAAAAACGGCATGCAAAGATTTTTGTCAACAGGGGTTTAGGACAAGGGGCTCTTGACCATACATGTCAACAACACGGCAAGCTGGCTGTACCGCATGGCTCTAGCTTGAACTTTGTTTTTGTTGCAAGATTTCAGAACGCAAAAAAGGACAATTCCACCGACGTATATCTATATGTAGATATAGGAAAAATATACTACATGTACTTTGTTCGTTTGAAGGAAATTCATGCCCATTCAAAATCTAAAGAAATAAACATAGACACCCCGTGACCACGGGTCGAGCCACCAATCCGAGGAAACACTCAAAGTTCCAGATTTGGCAACTGCATGGAACAACTATCTTTGCAGGATCAAGGACTGCTATATGGGCTGGGTGACGTGACCATGGTGAAATGCAGCTGGCATTTTTCATTCTCACATCGGGAACACTACTTCTAATATTTTGCCATTGAATTGAACAAAACTACTGGTCTGCATTTTGCATTCCAGCACCCCAAGGAAAGACCATGTAGCAACAAAATATAGATACCTCCAACCTTGTTGGATTCATTGAAATTTTGGCTGTTGGTAGTTCCAACATCCCACCCAAAAGATAGCCATAGCTAGATATACCGGCGACGCTTCTGTTCAGCCTCCGACATAGTGGACAGAATCTGGCCTCGCTCATCCGAAGATTTCCACCTGCGAGAGCCATGGGATCAGTGATTTACCGAAGTGGAGATTCATATTTATACTAAAGAAAAACGTGGCTTAATCTTAATCTATTTTTTGGTTGGTGGGCAACTGCTATGTCAAACCATTGGAAATAAATAATGATTGTCAAGAATCGCAAAGAAAGCTGGAATCATGGCATGGGAGATCTCACAATTTTATCCTATAATTTCTTTTTGAATGCTCTTTTCAATTTGAAACACTGGCCGGTCAAACCTGGCCTCTCTTCACAAGCTTTCTTGGAAAGTCCTTGCGGTTTCAACCTGAGATGTGAGATATTTACAATCAAACTGAGTGAGTAATACTGTTTCAGGAAATGGATCTTGCTTCTATTTATGTTGATTTTACTGAAAGAAGGTCAAATCATGAACCCCCAAGTGAAACGTCAGAAATTTACTGTCGTATTTTTGACCTTGGGCCAAGTGGCTTTTCGAAGAAGAGATCTTTTGCTTCTGCATATGGGGTCTTCCGCTTCGGAGCTTTTGGCTGCCCATCGACGCCCTCACCCTTTTTTTGGGGGGGGGGTTTGGTTTCTTTCGGTTTCTCTGGGTCTCGTTTTCCACTCTTACCTTCAGTCTTAGCCTCTTTGATGCTTGCCATAAGTAAACGTTGTTTGTGGGGAACCACTGGTGTTTGTTTTCCAGTGCAGCGTCGCATCACTTCTTCTGGGACTGAAGAAACCCCTTTGACTTGCAAGTCAAAGGGTGCCTTAGATATACACTAAGAAAAACCTCTAGAAACTACAGGGGAACACTTGTTGCAAGAACGCGTTTCCTTGGTTTGATTTCGGAATTGCAACCATGGTGCAGGACCTCCAGAAGATCGCGTTTTGGAACCAGATTGGTCCTGCATTTAGTGGCAACTCGGTCTGAATCATTGGTGGGTCGATATTGGTCAGAATCAGGCCAAAAAAGATCAGGGTCATAAGGTTTTACTTCGATCCCAACTGTCGGAGATTACTTACCAAACCAATTTAATCTAAACTGTTCCAGAAAGATATTGGAAACTATTGACCCCCAAACGCACGTTAGTTACATATCCCACCTCGGGCTGCCCCCAGGCTTGATCCAACCAATCTTGCCATTCTTGCTCCGTCCAGTCACGCTCCAAAAAACTAGTATCTTTCTCCTGGCAAAGTTGGCGACTATTTCAAAAGAAACACAGAACTCAAGAGTATTGCCCTTATCCTAGGACATGGACGGACATAGTCTTAAAACTTCTAGTGGCATTAAAACTTTTTTTTGTCAAAACAGTCCTGGTTTTGGGGTGGTGGAGGTTCATCAGGAGATTCATCCGTCCAGTTTACGAGATTGGACACCATATCCCACAAATCACCGTTACCTTCATCACCCTCGCCAAACCAAGCAGCAAGATCATCAGCCAAGGATTCATACCAAGAATCATCGCTATAGGCCTGATCCGCAAGTGGTGGTGCCGGAGTTTCAATCGGGTCAACTTTCTCCTCAATCTCATCTCCCGTGTCAAAAGTTGATTCCTAAGTATTCAATGAATCAGTTGGAACACCAAACACACTCACGTGATCTATAAAGTTCAAAAATATATGATATCCGGTGAACTTAAAAGGTACAAGACCAATTGTTTTGATTGGGTGGAAAAATCCTGCGCCATTTGGGATAGGGAGACTCATGAAATTATGTTTAACATAACTATATCGAGCTTGAACTTTCTCCACGGTGATTGATCGGATGTTGGCCAAATAGATATATATATATATATATAGGTGACTATATTTACAGATGACATATCTAGCTGTTCTACAAGTGAACCTGTGACATCCGAGGATTTAAAGATCAGCCCAGATTCCCCCCACTGGTCAGAGTAGACAGTCTCACCCTGATGCCAACTCAAGCCGCTCAAGGCACTCTCTGTCGACATGTTCCGTAAACGCCGCTTTGGGGGCGTTTCGGGAGCTGACACCGGAGTGGGGGGGAGCCCCAATTGTTGTTTGGTCAGGAAGGTAACAAATTCAGTCACCTCTTCTAAGTAATTTTCAGTCTCATCGCCAAACTTCCATTCATCATCAGCAAACCCACGATCAACCGTATGTTTGATGAAGGCCGTTAGACTGGTGTGTTTCTTAGCGGTCTTAGCGCTTTCAATCATGTCATTGATGATCTCTTCAGTTGGGGCCTGGGAAAGAAAATCCCAAATTTCTTCCCTTCTAATCAAACTCTTGTCAACACAGATACTGACCAGGGCATCAATGTCAGTGGGAATTTCGCTATTTTGATTAGCATCCTCCAAACCCCACCAAGCAGGATCACTGCTGATCGAAGCTAGAGCTGATTCCCACCAATCGTTTTCACCCCATTCGTCACCATCCAAAGAAGACATAGAAGAACCATCATAACATGTTGGTGCGAGTTCCTCATTTGTTGGAATTTGACAAGTGACAAGAGAAAATCCGTTCATCAATCTTACAAAATCAACACGCTGAACAAAACCATCGCCACCAATCCGACAAGTTTCTTTCCCTTCGTTTGTTTTGATCTTCTCATATCGTCCAGTCTCAGAATTCCATTGGATACCATGCTCCTGGGAAAATGGAAAGGGGTCATTTCATGTCACTATAGGAAAAATTAGGGGCTTATAAATGTTTAAGCCTGTACATCCCAAGAATGCCCAAATCATTCATGTTTTTTCGGTGTAAGGAATTTTTGATTACAAGAGCGGTCTATTTGTAATCGACACCTTTGATACATGCGTACTTGAATGGATGCTATACAAACCTGTCTGTCAAACAAGACCATGCAATTAATGTAGTTACATCTCCTGGGCATGCGGTGAGTATGGAAGGGTCTCCACAGATGCAAGGATTTCCTCAACTTCGTTGGCAAAGTCCTGGGGTTTTCAATTTAGTGAAATTCGCAATTTTGCATTTACTTCTAAAATTGCAGCTGAGGTTCTTCTGGGCCCCTTAGCTTGTGACCAATATATCAAGGGATTCAAAGGATTTTTCTTCGTTATGTTTCTTTTTGTGGGTGTTAAATGAGTTACACACCACTGCTGCTTCAACATCCCAACCCACCAAGCAACTTCTCGGCATTCTTGGAGGCAGCTGGCCTGCATGCATCGACAAGTCGACGACAAGTGGTGAAAAAATGTGCGGTGAATAGTGCAAAAACAAAACGTGTTTCCAAATGGTTCGTTGAGTATTTACACTATATGTTTTCTCCAACATTCAAGTTTCGAAAAGTTCCCCCCATGATGACTCGCGAATATGGCACCTGGGCGGCGGTGGAAATTCATCGGCAATGGCAAACATGTCTTCCTGTGCCGCGGATAATGGGGGTTTGACATGAATATAAGGATATAAGGAAACGGTTCGTGAACACCAAATTTTTTTGTGAGAAAGCACCACAGAAAAACAATGTAAATTCGTTACATCATATGGTTTTTGTCCAATATATTTTTTTCTCACCCCAAGTTTGCCTCCATAGGAAGGGTTTCTTGCCAGTCCATCGAGCGAGATTGTCGAAGGGATGAGCCAAAGTTCTTACGGGCCCGCTGACAAAGGTGAAGAACCAATCTGGTCTGTTGTTGCAGCCACAACTCAAATGGGAGCCCAGCACCCAAAGGAATTTTCACCCCTTCCATTTCTATAAGTTTGAGAATGGCATGACGGACTGCAACTTCCGTAAAATATCTTTTGGAAAAAGCCACCGAAGCAGCCCAACTAAACGCTAACCTAGCTCGACCGTTCTTTAGACAGCTGGCTGGCGAAATAGACCCAGTTTCCCGAACACGTTTGCCGTTGTCTGGAGCAATGCAATATTTGTAGAGCATGTCGGCAATCCATAGTGCCTTTGACCCCACGCTAGCCATGTTTCACTTCTAAACAAAATCCCCTGAATCGAGCCACAGAACCAGCGGCCAATAGGAATAATTTCAATTTGTGTTCAATTTACAACAACGCCCCCATCGTTGATTTGTTTTAGTTTGAATGTGAAAATTTATTTGTAGCTCTCCAGCAGATAAACCAGTATCTTGGGGGCTATGTAAATTTGTCAAAGTTCGAGCAACTGTAGTAAAGGATCAAAAACCCTTCGAAACATCCAAAAAGAAAGAGCACCTGATCTTTAAAAACAACCTATCCTATCCAGCAATCCCTGTCTTTCCAACCCAGCGATTCCGTCTGTGGTTTGCTGGTGCGCTGTTTCTGCATGCATGCGCACGTACACACTTGCGCGCATGTATACATTTTTGTTGTTCATTCAAACATGCCAATTTTGCATGAACAACTGTCGCAAGAAACGCAACCTGCATATATTGCATGCAGTCGAATTGCACATATATAGGGCCGAAAATATATAGAACCTGCTAGCATGTGGCATGTAAAACATGCACTGACTGCACGGGTGGGAGGGATTCGAAGGACATCAGCTACTGTGCAAGTACTGGAATCCAGCCAGTGTATGGCACCAGCCTCATAGTACAGCCGGTGCTGGCACCAGCCCTGTACTACAGCCGGTGCCACCACGACACCCTCTACATTCCATTGACAGTTTCAAAGCCAGTGATCGGCACGTTTCAGATTTTGGGTGGTTTTACCCGAACAGCCGGTGCCAACTGAAGAGCCGGTCAGCCCTCGATGGTATGCCAAGACCCCGAACGAAGTAAAGCCTGCGTTGGTGATCTTCCTTTGCATGCTCTCACTCACCTTCAGGTCTTTCATGCGCTGGTTGAATTGTGCCTCTGAATCCACAAGAGTCGACATGACGGTAGCGGAAAGTGAAAAAGGTCAGAGATTGTTCTAATGTATTTTCATATACTCAGAAGTGAAAATTCCAGGAAGTTATTTAAACTGGCTTGGAAAAAGAAATCTGCAAAACAAAAAGAGAAACAGTTCATGAGTGAAAATGCCATGCATGCGAAAAGATATGTCGTGACCACATGAACTTTCTCAACCTTGAACCATCTGCATGCACAACACTTAGTCGTATGAGGTTCCGTCAGGGTCTCTCCTGGAAAATGGCCCCCTCAACCCCCCTTTTTTGGCCCAAAATGGGGGGGTTGAAGGGCCCAATTTTGGTGTGTTTTCGGGCCCCGTTTTTACACACCTCAAAACAGCAAGAATTTGGAACCCCACGGAACCTTATACTTAGTCACTTGACTTCNCCTAGGATATTTCGATCCGGCAAAGATAGGCCATATTTGGCAGCCCATGACAAAGCTGTAGATTTACAGCTGTGCGAGCTCAATGAAGTTCCTGGGAACAACAGTTTGATGAAGTCATTGGTTTCTGTTGAAGTCACTCCTCGACGACAAAGATTCCCACAACTGTCAATCGCTCTGAGCAATGGCTGATCCAAAAACCCATCAAAGCAAAGCCCAACTTCTGCAAAAGCTGCAGCAACTTTCGGAGGCCACACTGAACCGTCAACACCTCTTGCAGGTGCTAGCAGTGGAAGCAACATAGTCTTCTTGCGTGTGCTCTTTGCACATTTGTGGTACTTGGTCTGCATCTCGACAAAGCCTCCACGATCATCTACGTCGTTGATGACGCGATGAATCAGCCTCAAATCCGAATGTCTGCTCCTCGAGTAAATGGCTGTCAGCAAGAAGGCTACAAATGCTTTATCATAGCTATCCATGCAGTCAGAGTCAAGCATGCGATGCATCTCTTTGACTTGAGACACGGTGAATGGATCGGCTTGATTCAAGGTGTCCTTGTCCACATACATCACATCACACTGACCAACCACTCTGCGACTGTCTACGATAGGCTGCATAAGCTTATAGCCAAAGACGAAGACTGCATAACGGATTGAAGAGATCCAGGTGCTTCCTACCGTTGCGGCGGCTCCACTAGACTTAAGAAACTTGACATACTCCCATGCCGTTGTTTCTGCTTGGGGGTCTAGGACCTCGTCTCGTTCATTCGCCCAACGAAGATATTTGAGGACTGCATTTGCCCTGCCGATTGCCGTGGTTGACGACCTTGTGCCAATGACAGAGGAAACTATTTCCCTAGCCTCGTCGATCTGGTTGAGATTGCATTGTGAAAGGATCTATTGCCCCACATGACTCGACAGCGTATAACTACGCACTATGCAGAGCCATTTGTCCACAGCAAGTTTTCTCAGCTCAATCTGCCTTGTATGAAAATCCTTGTCGGCTAAGTTTGCAATGGCTTGTGAACTGAGACTTCTCTCTGGTACCAAGTTCGATGCGGCCTCACCGACGATTTCAGGAAAATCTGCAACAGGTTCGGATGGCAAAAGGTCTTCACGGAATGCATTCTCAAGTGGCACATTAAGGTTCATGTCGCCCAAATCTGTTTCACAAAAGATTGCTTTCATTGGACCTGTTTCCCATGGCATTGATGGAATGTTTATTGATGCCTGACTTACAACTGCGTTTGCAACGATATTATCGAACACATTTGACGGCTGCAATGCATCACTGAACGCACAACTATCTTGATGAAGATTCGCAAAGAAACTACCACGTGAGGTATCCAACAACTCAGCTTGAGATCCCGACTCATTTGGCAGAGACTCTGCAGGCGGCAGGCTGGGGGTATCTCCATCCCAAGGATACCCATCATCTCCAGGTTCACTCTTTTCAAGATGATCTACAACTTGCAATATTGAAGGTTCAGATGGCCGGTCAACCATGTCAAAATCGGATGCTTCATCACAACTATGAATGGAAATTATCTCAGGATCATTGTTGGCTATCCTATGGTCTTCAACTGGGATTTCAGATGATGGCATGACGAAAGGTTTTCCTACACCTTCTCTCCACGGCATCTCTTAGGGCCAGGCGTCTTCTGCAATCTCCAATGGCGGAGTCGGCACTCTAGTGGGGAAGTTTGCTGGCAACCCTATTGACAAATTCGAGAGGCTCAACTGCACTTCGATGGAATCTACTAGCAAGCTAGAATTACAGCTCCAAAGCGCTACACGAGATTTAATGTCAAGGAATGCACAAACAGCAACTTGTCTGGGCGTCCACCAAAAAATGACTCCTAGAAGATCTGACTTGCTTTCTGCAAACGAATATGCTGTTCCAAAATTTGGGTCTTCGATCAAAGCAAGTTGCACACGTCTCATGCAAAAACAATGACCCCCTTTAACCCAAAATTTC
>DF239932.1:111396-125611 GCA_000507305.1 Breviolum minutum Mf 1.05b.01 | reverse complement strand
AGTAGTAGTAGTAGTAGTAGTAGTAGTAGTAGTAGTAGTAGTAGTAGTAGTAGTAGTAGTAGTAGTAGTAGTAGGAGTAGGAGTAGGAGTAGGAGTAGGAGTAGTACTAGTAGTACTAGTAGTACTAGTAGTACTAGTAGTACTAGTATTATTAGTATTCGTATTAGTTGCTGTGCTGCTGCTGCTGCATCTGGTGGTGAGCCATTCCTTTGCAGCTTCTGCTGTTGACCTTCGATTTATTTGTATTTGAGTCTGAAAATTGAGGCTGCGAGTACAAAAAATCTGGACGGTCCAGCAAGGAGTATGGACCTGTCGTACTATGCACAGGCGGGTATGCGGTTCGTCGCAGCTAGATTGGGAAGAATTCATGCTGTTCCAAAGTCCTGGGTGGCTGAGACTTGTAGACAACTCAAATTGCATTTTCTGTTTGAATCATGAAAGATCACCTCTTTTCTCATGCTGGTTGATCCCCGCATCTGCAACTTGCTTGTGGCTGCTTGATATTCTTGCCATAGAAAAAGTCGTTGCTGGGAAGTATGGCGCCATGGCTGTCTCAAAACAAAATAGAAATAATTGTCTACAACTTCCCAGCACATATTTTGAATGTCAGTCGTTCTATCAAGCACCAAAACCATTGCCGCAACAAATTTTGAATTCAACTCGGCAAAACTTCTCTCTTGTTCAGGAAGTGTTGCTAAAATCCGACACCAACAATCATGGCTTCCACGCCAGGCGGTTTCGGAGGTAGCAGTGCCCTTGAATCGGTCCTGGCGACATGTCGTCCTGATTTGGCACACTGGCCAACCTCCAACTCTGAACATTGCACGGGGGATGCCTTGAAGCTAGGCCTCTTGACCAAGCTTGACCAAATGAGTGGATGAAATCTATGTTTTCTGTTGTGTTTACTGAAGCTGAGTTTGGTGGATATTTTTTCTCATTCGAGTCATTCGAGTTGTATCCTCTTGGAGTTTGAGAGAAGAGGAGCAAAAGGCAGTATTTGGGGTGCCCAGATTTTTGTCCCAAAAAGGTAGTCACAATGTGCCGATGTGCCAAGTTGGATGTGCCAAGTTGGGGTTACCAAGGTGGACAGGTTGGCGCCAAAACCATTGACTTGGAGTGGGTGCATGTCCATCCGACTGGGTTCCTTGCTTCTTGCCAAGTTGCCAAGATCCCTTCTTTATTGGTATGGCTTGGATCTACCTCCCATCCAGTAACAGTCACACACATGAAGGTTTATAGCATATAGGGATTCCCTACTCAAAATGTAATGATCCGTGGTGACTGTTACTGGGTCGGGTAGATCCAAGGTATTGCTTTGTAAAGTGTCTTGCTACCTGCCACTTGTTGCTGTACGACCTCGAGGTTAGTGAATGAAGATGATCCTCATGCTCAGCGCAAAGTGGGTTGCTTAAGGGGCTACCTTGCTTGTTGCTTCAGTAACTTCTCAGTATAGTCTAGATCTTCCCAGGACTGTTCTAAGACTGGTCGAGCTACGTGTTTCTGATGCGGATGTATGACAGACATGTCTATATGGTTGCAAGCTTTCCTTTGTGTGAAAAAACGACCAAAATGTGCGTTGCTTTCCCTGGACTGCGGGGTCAGCTGCTTTGACAGGTGCTCGCTGGGGAGGTTTTTCGTCAAGCTGGCGGTTTGCTTTTGGATGGCGAGGGCAATCGTTTCTGCAATGAGTTGGGACCTGCAGCCACCTGGTAGCACAGCGGATGAGAGGTGGAGGGGTGGGGATGATCTAAGAGTCAGAGAAAGGAGGAAGGACATGGAAGGACTTTGATTTACAGCACATGCACTTGCATGATCGATTTTGTTTGATACTCTTTCACCGGTGTTCATCCTGGCTGGTTTTGACCTTATCAGCCTCATTAGTATCAGCTCTCAGTTATTATTAAGTGGATTTTTGTTGTGGTGCCGAGCTTTCTGGACACTGAATCTAATGTCTCTTCAACTTTTTTGCAGTCTGCGGTGCAATCATGGCCTGTGTTCGGCAGTTGACTATCTGATGATTGCTGGGCCCCCCAGGAACACATTGTTGCTGAGATGAACAAGACCCGCGGGCCGTTTCGTTTGTGCTTGAATACGGCAGCTGCGCGGGAGCTTCAATGGCAGTGTCGGACCTACATCACGCGCAAGTTGATGACTTGCTATGCTTCAGGTCGGCAACTAAACTTGAAACAACATTTCATCTCCGCGTGTTGATGCTTTTCACCTTACTATTTTTTTGGTGTGTAAAGCTCTCCCGTCAATGCATAGCCGTAGTGAAATGGAATCACGTGCCATGCACAGGTGCTGATTTGGCCAAAGATATGAGGATTCCTTTGCAGAAGTTGGTCGACATCCATGATGCCCATGCAGAAGCTTTTCGTAACACCTTGCGGCGCGAAGAGTTGGGACCTTACCCAGGAACCCATGGACGACATTCCTGGGACGAGAGTAGTGGCAAGACGGGCTGTGGTAAATGTGACTTTCGCAACGTCTTGGTTGGAGCCCGTGTGGCACAGGAACCTTTTCATGTGGCAGTAGTGAAG
Organism: Breviolum minutum Mf 1.05b.01; assembly: GCA_000507305.1. Taxonomy (NCBI): domain Eukaryota; class Dinophyceae; order Suessiales; family Symbiodiniaceae; genus Breviolum; species Breviolum minutum. The sequence continues at coordinate 123,071 of DF239932.1, read as the reverse complement.
CCCGTTATTTTATACTGTGCTGGTGGCCTTGAAATTAACGCCCAAGCTGAAGTATGCTCCAGCTCTGGAGAGATCATCCCAGGGCTCTATGCTGCAGGTGAAGCTACAGGAGGTGTCCATGGTCAGTGCGCATTACCTGGCAATCTGCTCCTGGATTGCTTGGTTTTTGGCAGACTGGCTGCCAAGTCTGCATGTCGTTATATCTTCGGGGATGATGATGAGTTTCGACCTTGCCCAGTGCAAACGTTTTAGGCGACACAAAATGACCAGCCTTGATCCTCAAGCAACATTCTAGAAGCTCAACTCACTTTGATTTGGAGACAGTCTCAAGCCTTTGATCAGTCATGAGACCGAGTAAAGAATCTAAAGTTTAACAAGCATGAACAGACTCATCTCCAAGACAGCTTGTGTGCCAGTCTGCCAATGTTGAAGTCGTTCTGTAGCTTGCTGCAATTTTCTGCGCCACGTTCCTCTGGCAACCCTCTCAATCAGCGGGGAAGGGAGACGCTGCCCCCTGTGGGTGTGCGAACATTATGAGGCTGGGCTGGATGAATGAACGTATTGCATCTTGAAGAGGGAACCCAAAATGGCCTATGTGCGATAGACTTGTTTTATTTTTTTGTTCGTTCTGATTCCAAAATCACGTCATCTCGGTTTTGGAGAGATGCGATGATGCCATGATGAACCCCTGGTAGAATCATGGAGATTCTACTCCTACGCAATGAGCGATTTCAACTTTATTCACCAAAAATTTCGGATGAATTCCATGCCACAGATTCTTCTAGGATTCTGACTCAAAGGGATGGGCCCTGCACTCCCGCCAAAGACCTGGGAACCTGTCCACAGGAGGCAGGCGGGTCACCGATGGCTTTTTGCAAGTTGAAGACTCAGAAGGGATGCTCGGGGTTTAGCAATAGTGGCGGATTTCCTCCCAACATTCCATTCTTTGAGTTTGGTGAATGTAAAGAAAAATATATAACACATTTTTGTGTACGCATATATGCACGTTTGATATTTGATGTTACATAGTTACAGACCCAGATCTCCCCTCTTCATGGAGCTTGGTTGAGGCTCAGTACTCGCAGTTGTCGGCCTGATTCCATGGGTTCGAGTCTTGGGAATGGGAATGGGACATGTCAAAAGCAAGTGACCTCAATGTTCAAACAGGTAGGAAGGTCATTTGGTGAAACTACACCCAAGGTTTCTTTGTCTTTCCTGCCACAAAATATGCAAACTATCCAGACAAAAGTATACACACAAACAGCATCTTCAAGTCAAAATGAATCCTCTTGAGATGTCCCAGAAGAATTCAGGTTTTGTCTGCCTGGGAGGTGGCGACCTCCAGATGTAGAGCCAGATTCTAAGTCAGACCTATGTCCATAGAAGCATGGCCAGCGAGTCCATTGACTTCATATGGATCCGAGTGAAAATCTGAAATAAATTTTGCACCAGGGAATGGACAGTTTGGTTTCGTACCATCTCAAAAGGGACTGCAGAAGTCTTATCTCCCACATCCCTCATCCTGCCAGCCCTTTGCATTCCTGCTGCGGACGAGCGTAGAGCCTGGCGTCAGGCACAGTTCGGTGGGAGGGATGAACTTTCCGAAAAAGACAAAGAAGAGTGCGAACTTTCCAAGGTTTCTTTTGTTTTCTTTTCGTGTCACATGTCCATCCCAGTGTCGCATGATGTTACAGTCCAGGTTGAGGCTGCTCCACACCTCGCGGCAGGTGCAGTGCCAATGTCTCGAGTTAGCTCAATTCAGAGCACATCCCTTGTCGCCAAAATTAACGCCTGAATCGTTTGATTTAACAGCCAATTAGGGAGTCCAACCTCACACAACATGGCAGACACGTAAACATTTACCGACTTATCTTCACAGCTCCCAAGACATGACACGATAGGAAGTATACAGTATACATGTTCACTTGGCTTTGAATGCGCTACTCTTCCTCTCAAGTCAATGGTGTTTGATAGGGTGGTAGCGGCGCTAGGCTTGTTTAGGGAGGTGTCGTTGTCTTTGACTTGTCCTGCTCACTGTCACCCCTCCACTATTGTCCCCTTCGTCACTGGCCTTTCCCTTGGATTTCTCCTTGGAATTTGCTCTGCTACCTACCTGATTTGGATTTTCTGGTTCTCCCAGCCGGGTCTCCATCCGGTTCCATCGGCTCCTCCTCCTGCCTTCCCTCGTGGGAGTCGTCGACCTCGCTTGTGTGGCTACTTGGATGAGTGATCCCTTTGTGCGGCTCTCTCGGTCAGACCTGCAATCTATCCAAGAGGCTGCCCTCACCCTATCGGAGGCTTCTGCCCGCCTTGCATCAGTTTGTGGTGGCTATTGGACTTGTGAACCTTTGGTCGCTCCTGCTGGTTGGCCAATGAGCATCCTGTGGATAAAACTGATGTTGGAAGGAAAAAGAGAGTGAGCTTGAAAAGCTATTTAATTCTACTGGTTTGTGATGATTTATGCAATTTTCGATACCCACATAGAGACAGACCTAGAGACATTTCGCATGGATGATGGGTTTTCCAACTCTGGAATTCGAAGAGCGGAGGCGTGGAACGATGATTCTCCACCACCGCCGCCACCCCGTCCTCCGCGTCTGGCGCTCCGGATTTTGTGCAGTTTTCATCTTTAGGACTTGCATTCTTAGAGTGTTGGTTGAAAGGCTAGAAAGGATGATGATTGAAACTCTGGCTGGTTTTTCTTGGCGAGTCAGGGAATGAAACCGTGATACCCTGAGTTCGCTGACTCCGAAGAACTTTCCTTTGTTGGAGCCATAGCGGCCATGCCACACATTGTCATGTGACCTTGCAGCGATTCAGGCTCAAACATCTTTCTTGGCCGCCCAACTTGTTTCCGTTCCATGTTGAGCCTGTTTCTAGGTCCCTGTCTTTCGCCCCTTGAAGCTGCACCTTGGCGATTGGAACATTTGGGAGGGTAGACCCATCAAGAAAGGGATGGTCTATGAGTCTATGAACAGTGTCCCCAAAATCAAAGCATGCATGTTCAATCACGATCGTGTTCTCATAGCAAATATAATATCTCCATTTTGATATGTAATGCTTTTCACCTGGTATGGAGTGAGGGTTTGTGGTCTTCCAAGGGCCGCCAGGAAAACAAATTGAGGTCACTGCGTTGTCGTTGTCAGCTTGCTTTTTTGTTGAGTCCAAGGATAGCTTCATGGGTGTAGAAGTCCAGGAGGAGGTCATGGAGCCAGCCTTTTTAGGTTCAAAGTTGAAGAAGAGAGTTTCTTTTCAGGCGCGGATATGGTGAAAAAAACCCAGACAGTTGACAGGTATCTTTGTTCTCAGCTTTGACAGAGCTGCTGCCAGGAAGACGTTGACAATGCAGCGCCAGATTCGTCAGGCACCAGTGGTGAAGCCACCCGAGCCACCGAAAGCTCTCCGGAGTCCACCGTAGGATCAGGCCGTGATGGTTCCACGCGCAGCCACGGGCGGCTCAGCCTTACGGATCGAGTGGTTCGAAGGTGCCGTTGGGGCGGACCGAGAAGTTTTATGATTTTTATTTTTGGCAGCTTGTTTTCGTGCTTTCGTGCTTTCGCTTCTTGATGTGCCTTGAATCCAGGCACAATCGAAACTTTCTGCGAGCGAGGCGCAAAGTGTTTTGCGGACACGGAGTGATGGGTGACTGTTTGACCCGGAAGGGACCTCAAAATTCTTTAAAAATATGGTGCTTCACTAATTTTGACTTGTAATAATCTTTTGGCCTTGGCTGTTGAATTCCATGCCTGAAGGCTTGCTGTGGTCGCGTTTCTCGAAAGCAATGGCTTTTCTGAGATTGACGTGAATTGCAAAAAGTCAAGCTCCTTTGGTCTTGTGCGTGACTGGGCTGCAGTAGCTTGCAAACATTTCTGACTTTCTCATGCTTTCACATGCCTGAGAACATTTAAATTGCGGAATTGGGATCAAACATGGGATTCAGGAACGTATCCTCTCCATGAAGCGGCAAAGCAGGACCTTTCATGCCAGCTGCCAACAATCACGAGTGTGACAGGTTGATTGTAGATTTCTATCTGGGGAAGTTCATTGTTGGAATTTGGACTTGTAAGTCAGAAAGTCTGTACTGATTATACAAAATGTATGAATACATATAGATAACTGTGAAGATAAATGGAGCTTGAAACTTCAAAAACGATTCTTTCAATGGAACATTTGCTCCGTTGAAAGGACAACGGCTACATCAGCTATTGGCTTCTGCACCTTGGTGCCGATCCCTTGAAGAAGGACTCCTCAGGTGACCCGTCGAATCAAACGAAGTGAAAAGTGAAATACGTGATGAAACAAGAGATTTCCAAAAAAACGCACTTCCTGATCTTTTTGGTGTTTCTCTATTTTTTTGTCCGAAAAGATTATGATCACGGCAAATATTTATCACCTTGTGAAATATTAAAGTGTTCCAAACTGCTGCTTGCTTCGGTCGCCTTTTCGCAAGGCCGTACCCCTATCGATTTGATCAACCCCTTGACATCAGATCCACAGGCAGGAGCAGTGGGATGGAATGAACAACATCTAAAAAACGGGACAAAAATCGTTCGGAGCATAGGTTCTATGCTTGGTTCATCCATAGATCTACAACAGAGACTGATCTATAAATGGAAAGGTATAGAAGAGACAGAGCGTTAAACCCCGTCTCTCCCTTCATGCGTACTACCCTTTGCCTCGGTCCCAGCTAAGCCAGACACATGGTACGTGTAGATACTCTTGTGATGTTCTTGAACCGCGAGAGTAGTGATACATTGATATACAAGTTTGTGCGGGAGGAATTCGTGTGATTGTTTTCTCAAATTGCAGTAATTATTTTTGCGATGTCAGGTGGTTAGGGCTTTTCAGGGCCTACAAGCACATCGTGATAGCCGGAGGACTGCGTGTGATTTGGCTTTTCGGGCCGACTGCAAGCATATTTTCACATCCTGACCGTTGCAGTCTAGAGACTCGAGTGGTGAAAGGACTTTCGCTCTCATTGTACATGGTACAAGTCACGTTGCAGTGGCCCATTGCAAAATGACTTTTCCTGCCAGAACTTTATAATTATATGCGATGGAAGTACTGGTGGTCTAGACTTATCTTGGTTTTTCCGGACTCTTGAGGTGGAGATCAAAAATTGAGTCGGTCAAAATCACCCGGAATGATATAGCAAGACCATGCAAGTCCCACTAATCCCACCTTTTTTCTGCTTTGTTTTCTGCTTTGCAAGGGTCCTTTACTTCCCAACGCCTTCCAGGGCACTGCACTTGGACAGGATTTGGCCACCTCCAGGGCTGGATGAGACAACTTTGCTCCAGCGATATGTGGGGCTCCCAAGTATCGCAAATGTCAAGTTTTTGCCCTTGCTTTTTGGTTTCCTGAACTATTTCACTAAGAAAATTGCTGGAGTCGATGAGGGACTAGAAGAATCTACACGATCCGATACTCCATGCCCATGGATGCTCCACATTTTGGCTTCGAACCATGTGGTAGGTGGTCATCTTTAACTGAGGACCCTTTGGATGGTCGACGAGCACGACGCACTGTTTGACCCTTGGCGAAACTATGATTCAGAGCATGGCCCAGTTCATCTTGTTGCTGGTTGTCTATCCAAACAGTCGTGTTTTGATGGACATGGCATCACGGGCGTGGAAGACGAGATCATTGCCTCCAAAATTCACCCCTGAACACAAGTCTCGGCTGCTCTATTCAATTATTGGTTGCCTGAAGTGACCTCACTACAAGAAATGGTTCGGAAAAGTCCTAAGAGAGCTCAGGTTTCAAGCATGTGGGTGCTTCCTGCGATTGAATCGTCCTCAAACATATGATATGACTATATATGTGTGTATATATATATATATATACATATTACATATTTCATATTTCAATCTTTGTCCAGGGAATCATCTTGGGAACAGCCAACTTGCTACACATACACACGCACAAAAACTCCGTCAGCTGTAAGTGGTTTGCGGTGATGAGGTGATTCTTTTTTCCCAGACAGTCAATCAGAGCTAGTTCTGGTAGAATGGTGCCATTTGCCCAACATGTTCTTTTGCCATAGTGTTACGTCTTTGCCAGTTTGCAAGCGGGTTTCATGGGATGCCACTTACCTGTACCTGCAATTGGGTGCAGTCCGGTGTCATGAAACGGTAGAGGGCTGTGCCACAGCCGCGACAGCCGTCATAGTTTTGGTGGAATGAATGTTTTGTATCAGCCTATCAGCTATAAAGTGTTTCGTTAAATCATACCAAGAATGGAATTTCATCCCTATGAACCGCAGGTTTCTTAATGATTTCTTGCAGGGCATGCTGTGCAAGGTTTGCGTTTGCCAACTGCCTGCTGTAAGACACTAGGAGTGGCCATTCAGTTGCGGAGTTGTATTTTTGCAGATGCTATGGTGCCCTATGCTACTTTCGGATGCTGCCAATCTCAAAGATTCTCTGAACGAAGTTGACACATCTGAATCCAAATTGACATCAATCCCAAGACCTATGGCGACGCTAAGCTCTCAAGGAAGTGCGCAAAGTGAGCAGCTCATAAACGTCAAACGTGCTAAAGACATGCCGCCAACAGGCAATATCGAATTAGTCGAATTGCATGCCAGTTGAAGCGGCATTTGAAGAAAATTGGTACCAGTACTTTGAGCTTCTCGTCAGACATCAACTAATTCTATATAATTACAGAGACAAACAGAAGACTCTGATACAGGCCATTTGCCTAGTAGTTAGTCCTTTAAGCTGTGATGTTCTAGATTATTGTGCCAGTTGCCACTTCGGCAAAAGAAAACGATTTGCCCGGACGTATATACACTGATCAGTCCCATTCTGCAAAATTGGCCAATGGCTATTCAGCCGTGACTGATGGAATTTGCATGTGCCAGACAAAATTTCATGTTCCCAGAATAAACCAACTGCAGCTTTGCCGCCTTCACGTGCAGTTTAAGCAGCCAAATCTACTCTTTTGTTTATCGCGCTCTGATGGTGTGAAAAGTCCACTACTCCGAGTCATACAACAAAGCACGCGACAAGGCAGACTGCAAGGTTCAAGGTGCAGGAGACAAACCTGCTGGATCTTCAGCCGACGCATGGTTTGCAGATCACGACACCAGGAGAAGCCTAGGTTCCAAGCGGCAAAAAACTCCAAACTTCGAAATGAAATGAGCTCCTGGTGTCGAATAGAAAGCTTTGCACCCCAAAGGGCTGCGGTGGTTCACACAGTCATCACGGGAAGTTTGGATGTGGAGGGGTCAAAGTCAGCTCCGTTCCTGACCTCAAAGGCTGAACATGGCAGAACCTCATTGAACCTCCACATCTCGACAGCGTTTGTGTTTGGCTCGCATGAGGTTTCCGCTCACAGCGGTCTCTAGACATATATGAGAACGGTCCACCGGTTCACCGTTGGTGTCGGAAATGATTTGCTTCAATCTTGGAAACCAGAAAAGAGTCAAATGAGACAAACCAGTGGCCAAAGGGGCTATCAAAACGTATAGAACATGTCGTTCATGTCAGTCAGACTAGACGAGTTAAATCTTTCATTGCTTTTTGATCTTTGATGGTTTGGCTTGACATTTGTCTTATACCCCGTTGTGTTTGCAGTTGCACTTTGTGGCTGCTCTTGGCATGTGCCAAGGCAGAAATACATTACAGTGACTGTTTCCAAGTTTGAAGAGTAGCAAGGACCCTGCACCATTATTCCACCATGCCGACATATGGCAAAGCTGTACAGGAAACGTTTGGACTGAGACACCCCTTGCTGTTCCCTTTCCAGATTGCCCTGGTGATCAGAGTGCATTCTGTGACATATACAATGAATTGTCAGTGTAAACACACTGCACAATCAAGACTCAAGACTGAAGACCACTTATTCCAAGTGGCAGAATCATGCGTATCTGCATCGCATGGTTTTTTCGATTCGCTGACTGTTTCAACAGTACAGAAGGCAATCAAGTAAAGTGAATGCAAAGATTGCGTAGCTCAAGGGCCTTGAACATTTCGAGGAATCGGTACTTTTGAGATTGTTGCGCAAAGGTCTTTGGAGGGACTGATGCGCGGCTTCTTGGCATGCGTTCTTACTGGTGCGAATGGAGGAAAAACTTTGGAAGTTTCAGAAGACCAAGCAAAATGGCATCGAAAAGTCAAGGTACCTGCTTGAAATTATTGCTTCGCATACTATTTATGTGTAGATAAATTAAGATTGAGATATAGATACTACATGTATAATATATAATAGCTGTTTCCTATGAACTCTGGGAGTCGAGTCTCTGACTTGTCAACACTGATGGAGAGACTGACTGAATGCCAACAGCAGTCCATCGCCACTTGTGCATTTCGCTGGCCCTTGCATGGTGTTCCGCCTGCCAGCGGTGGGCTTTTGTTTCGGGAATGTTTTGATCATTCCCTTCGCGTCTCCTGGGAGGCTCTCAGGTTTTTGTCATCAAAAACAGGCCTGATTGAGCCATGAACTGTGGTGATCGACAATATTTGGGGAAGCCAACGTGAAGTTGAGCTGCAAAACATTGGAGTTGGAGCTGGAGCATTTTTTCTGTCATTCCAGATTCTTTGACATGTTTGATTCACAACTCTCTTCCTGTCTTTCGTTGATCGGAACTTCCACGAAGCTTCCACGATGTTGGAGATTGGACCACTTCTCAGAGGTGATTTCCCTGTGGCAAACCCACAGTGAAAAATTCCTCAGGTTCCCGTCCCGCAGTCCGACAGCTTGATAGTTGTTGGACAGGAAAAAAGGCCATAGCGCATTTATCGAGGTCAGTTGGGTCAATGGGGTTGGGATCTAACCAGCTTGTGCTTTTGAGGGCTCCCAGAATGAAATAGTGTATGCACGAGTCCAGGCTCGTCTTGTACTCTTTGATTTCTCAACAAAACCTTGCTTTGACGCGCTTCAGGTGGGTTTGTTGTTTCCTGCATTTTCATTCGGGGATGCAAGATGAAGGACTCATGACTCATGACGTTACAAACGCTGAGGCGAGCGAAAGATGACGGATGTTGAGAAACAAGCAGATGCGATTGTCCATGCAGTGCCCCGCCTTGCATCAGAGTCTGGGACTGGTGGTCAGTTGGGAAGGCATGGTGGTCCAGGTGGTGGCCGTTGAGCTGCTTCATTGGCATGGCAAGCTGGGTGGCACTCTGGAGAAGCTTGGTGAAGCAACAAACACCGATTTAAAAATCGGAGGCCTTTGGTGAAGTCTCAGGAAACATGGGAGAAGATTAACGCATCTTGAAATCATAGTGGATTTGTTGACCTGTCATTGTCATTTACTATACTCGATTTGGATGCTTTTGCCCAAAACGGAAAGAAAATTTACTTTTGTTCCCAGGAAAACCTCTAACGGTGCAATTATGCACCTCATCCAAGAAAGGAACTTTTGAAACATGGTCTCAAACTTGCTTCAGGAATGCTTTTCGGAAGTCGTACCCTTAGAGTCGCATTTGCCTTCCGAGTCTATTGCAAAATAGAGCTTGAAAACCAGCCTCATACGCATACAATCTCAGGATATCTCATGCAGATAAAATTTTGAGTTGGGGTGCACATATAACCAACACGAATTCTACCGAATTCTACACCCTCGTTCCCACTTTGGCTCCTACTTGATGATTCATCTATCTATATATATATACATATATATATATACATACATAAACACAAACAGTATACATTTTAATCAAACCTAGCTATAGGCAGAAGTCGACCACTTACCGCATGGTCAAATGGTGAAACTTTCCAAGATTGCACACCTTGGGTGGACAGACATTCCCGCTTGGGTGCCTAGGTGCGTTTATTCGCCAGCGCTGCCTAGGCATGGATTTCCAAATGACAAGCTTTTTCACAGATTTTGACAGCACCAATTGGTGGCCTTTTATCAGGACGGCCAAAACCGTTGGTGCCGTTAGTGCGAATAATCCAGGCTGAAGAGGCTGACCAACCGAAAAGACAGCGCTGATGTAATGCTGACGCGTTTTTATGCCAAGTGTGGGAAGCTTTAGCAGACCATAAGTAGATAGAAAAAAGGATTTATCTAACATTTCTTCAAGTTGCTTGTATTGTATATACTGGTGAAGGTTCGGAAAGATGTGAACTGGTCTGCCTTGTTCGCTGGAGGTTTCGAAGTGTATTGCATCGCAGCATCGCTGCTTCTTTCAACTTACCCTTAAAGAACAAGGGCTTCGGGTGTCTTTTTGCATCTGTCATGGCAGGACTTCAAGATGGACATGAAAACTGGGCGAAAGCTCTCACGCCCAAGCCGTGTGCACGATGCCGCTGGAAACTCAGAGACTTGCCGTGGCGGACTGAGAGAAGCAATGCAATAATCGAAGCTTTTTAACATGATCTTCAAGCATCGTCTGCCACTAGCTGTGTAGCAGTGCGTATACTTTTTATTCCATGAAGACGAAATGGAAACGACAGTTACAGGGAATCTCTAAACTCAGACTCTTATCTCTTGGGATAATCACATCATGCCGATGTGCAAGGCCTTGGAGAAACAATTTACTTTGGGCTACGCCAAAGCTGGCATGTATTGTCAGAGAGAACAACACAAGGGTGCACTTGGTGGTTCAGATATTGACATATTGCTTGTGGCCCATATGCCCTGAGATAGGCCTTCACGGACGTGGCACTAAAAGCTCTGTGTAGAAGTCACTTGGTCATGAGAGTGCTGATTGTTCGGAAGGGTTGGAAAGCGGTTTTCCAAGAAACCGCGTTGGACTCTTCTGAATGAAGATTTTTTCAACCCACCAGCAACCAGGCCCTCCAATAAACCCTCTTCAATGATTTTTCTGTATGACTTGCATGTTAGCCCTGTCGACTTTGGACAAACCATTCGTCCAGTTAGTTCACCCAAAAACTTCTGTTGAGATGGTCTGAGGTGACAACGGCATTTGGCTTCCGCTTGCCAGGTATCAGGCACTGGATGGTGTCTTTATGGCATGGGGCATGCACACACCCATTCGTCTTAGTACCGTACAAGGCCCGGAAGGAGCTCAACTTGGCGGATGTGGAGCCTGAAGAGGATCCACAGGCGAAGGACTGGAACCCTATTGGAGGGTGGATGTTTGGTTTGAGTTTTTGTGGAAGCACATGGTGGAGGCAGAGATGGGTCTCCCACTGGCCGGGAACATCGTTGCATTTCGCGAGGATCTTGTTGCTTTCAGCCAGGGCATCGTCAGAGAGAAGGGTAAGGACTGGACAAGTTTGTTGCTTTCAATCTTCAATTGTTGCATGTCTCAGGGACTTAAAATCCTCTACATCCATGGGTTTCAAGAACATCTCCTTGTCCTTTTCTCTTGAATTCAGGAGTTGGTGCAAGTCTCCACTCGCTCTGCCGAGGGCTTTGCGCAAACCATGACACTCATTAGTGTAGAATAAAGAATCAGCCAGAAGCGGGTGGAAAAACCGGACAAAAACCTGACAAAAAACAAGGGGGCAATTTCTATGTAGTTCTACTTTGCGGGAAAATCAACAACAAAATTCCGATGACTTGAGAGTGAACAGCGACAAAGTGGCCTCAAGCACTTCTGCTTAGCTCAAAGTGAGGTTGGCCATGGGGATGCGACGCAGAATATTTGGATTCTTCCAGCCATCCTGCCATGTTTGACCACAAGAAGTTATGTTTTGGGTAGGGATATGGTTATCAAACGAAGTTGCGACCTGTCAGAAAGTGTCAGGTCTTCGTA
>DF239932.1:85000-107500 GCA_000507305.1 Breviolum minutum Mf 1.05b.01 | reverse complement strand
TGTGCACAACCAAGATCTCAACTCCAGGCCATGATCAGGTGAAACAAAATCTATGAATCTGGCAGTTTCCTGAAGTTCAGTACCTCAAAATTGATGGTCTCTTCTCATGGCCATGACAAATGTCGATGATTTGAGGATGGTTTTCACCATTTCAAAGCCAAACCCTAACTGGCTTAGTTTCATGGACCAATAAATGTGGTGCCGGCCTTTGTAGGTGACCTATGACACCTGGAAGGAAACACGGCGTTGGATTGGCTTGGATCCCCCTGATGGTTCGGGGGCCCTGAGGATTACACCCCTGAAAATTAACATGGAACCCAAAACATCACCCAACTGAAAGGAAAATTATTTTTCAAAGTTTTTGGGTTCCATGTTAATTTTCCGGGGTGTATATACTGTAAGGATTATTTGATATGTATTGTTAGCTGCTGTTTGAGTGGATCCATTTTTGACCGATGAAAACCGTGGCCCAGAAATACCATCTGAAGAGGAGGAGGAGGCAGGGGCTGAATAAGTCTAGTCCTCGTTGGAACACTGAATTTGAGGAGTCAAAATCACTTTAGCACTTGAAGTGAACTGGAGTTTTGTTTCGGTACTCCCACCACAGCCTTCTTTATTTTGCCGCGATTCTTGCTCGAAACGCCAGGGCAAGTGAAGAGGTGTCAGTGGTGATGTTTTCCCATAGGCACCTGAAAGGTGTTAAAGCCAGTAACCAAACGTTTCGGGTGCTGGAAAAAAGCACCTGAACCCTCGGTTGGTTGTAGCAACGGGAAAAAAGACTTGGAAGCGAAAATTTCGGCTGGGTTTAGGGGCCACCAACTAGAGTCCAGAACTGTTTTGAGTCCATAAAAAGTCCTTGTCGTGTAGGGTTGTTTTGAGTTTCCCAGCAGGAAGACAGCTTCCCATGTTGTGCGACTGCAGCCGAAAGAAGCGCAGCATTTGCCTCTTGAGGCGGCTCTTGGAAGCGAATGCAGTGGCAGAACAAAAAGTGGTTTGCGATTTTGCGGTTTAAGTTGTGATACACAGATTTCACTCTGGTGAACGTATCTCTGAACCCATGGATATCTTGAGGACAGCTCATGCCTCACACTCTCCTTTCATAGCAACCACCAAACCCATTTGGCGAGTCAAAGCTCGTTTGCTGCGTCGTTGACTCTCATCCGATTGTCAATAGGGCCGTGTCCGACTGAATTCAAGAGTCGGAGTAAGCAGAATGCATTGAATTATTGAATCATACTGTACTGAATGTCCGGAATTTATTTTCATCGCCGACGCGTGTTGTCGAAATTAATGCATAGTCTAGACAAGGAGTGACTACTTCGCTGCTTGATCGGGGAGTCTCGGACAATTTGCCCCTCGCCGAATAGAATAATCAAGGTCGACATGCAGGATCATACTTTGTAGCAAAGTCCAGTCGAATGGAGGGCTGGAGCACTCAGTGTAAAGATCACCGTGGTCATTGTCTATCGGGTACAATCACCCGTCACTTGCAAACTTGGAGACACAAACTCGCAGAGAGTAAAGTCTAGAAACGATACGAACACTTGTATTTACAAAACATTTCCAGCTTGGCATCCCACAATTGCGGCGGGCGTCCTTGCACAGGTTAGGATAGGCTTCCCAACAAGTGTTCTTTTAGCCCAGGGTTCAGAGGGCAAATTTGAAATGTACGAAGCAAAGCAAGTCTTCAATATTGAAGCATACATTCCTCTGAGGAAGAATGGGTTGCACGGGCGTCGGTCGTACAACTCACTCGCAAGTTCCAAACGTACCGAATGTGACGCTTGTGGCTCCACAATGCGACAAAAAAAAATCAGAATTTTTATGTCGTACTTGTCCCATTGATTCTTTTAAATTGTCTGGTACCCTGCTGGAAAGTAGATGTGGAAAGGCGCTCTCTTCAATGTACTACAGCCGATGTGTGGTGGAACAGTTCACGTCATGCATTGAGCTGTGGTGAAGATGTGTGAGCACGTGGTCATTGACATGTGGTATTTCTGTTTGTATTCTGCGTGGTTTCTGTGCTTCTGCTTTGACCTTTGTATGATCGTCGTTTTCTGATTTGTATGCTTCTGGTTCCTGGTGCTTTTTAGTTGCTGTTTTTATTGTTGGCCACTGCTTTCTCTTTGGCCTTAATGCCAACATCCAAAGGGCCGCGCTTGTGCTGTTAAAACCGAAGGCTCGCTAAAGAAAATGACCCGCTCCTTGGCACAAAATCGCATTTTGTCGACTGCAAAGGGCAGACCACGATTACCACCGATCTGTCTGATTCTTTTGCAAGGTTGTGTCTTGAGTCCTCTGCGACAAACTTAATAAACCGAGACATATCCGACTGGAGACCCAGCAATTGAATGGCTTTCCGGGATGATTTGCGCCTTCGAGATACAGTGTGTAATCGTATCCTCTCCTTCGCCACTGCGAAGCATCACGCGCGAGATTTGTTGGGTTGAGGTTTCCAAAAAAGGATGCCGACGGAAATGGGTTATGAAAAATCTGCCAAGCCAATTACCCATCAACTCCAAGGCTGGCAGGTTGTAGGGACAAGTCAAGACTGCTCACGTCCGTGGGCAAGCGGTGGTAAGAGCGGAAGCGAACACAGTTCACAGTGTTACTGTAGAACTGCCTCTCAAACCCGCTCATAGCAAATACGCCTGCGGAACAGAAATCCAGAAAACATGGAAGCAAGGCGGCTTCCAAAGTGCCACATTTCTCTCAACATCCTCCCAGTTGGCTAACCTTTTGTTTGTGCAGACTTTGACTTCGATCCTGTGTGTCAATTGGCGACCCATCAGTTCACGGGGGGCTAGACCCGGAAAATCTATGATACAAGAATTACACTCCAAGCAAGGTCGGAGAAACAGCCTGCTCATCCTCCCTATCTGGACGTGCGGAATGGTACTGATATGCGATCCGCACCCGCCCCTTGAAGTGACAACCGACGTTTCGACAATTCTTAAGTTCTCTTGTTGGGCGACCAGCTGGTTGGGTTTGGTTGAAACCATGGCATGAAATTCTTCACCGCTGGAATCGGAGGGTCGAAACGTTTCTTCAATCTCATGGGATTAAACCATGGTCGCTCGTGTGCTTGGAACACTCTTGGAAGTTTACATCGTATGTGTCTAGATTGGTGGACGAGGGGTTGGGTAGTGACAGTCTTAGTTCCCCGCCAGAGTGGCATGCGGCGAATGCATCATTGCGGTTCATTTTTTGAGGGACCTTATGTACACTTTTGCCGAACCTACTTCTGCGTGTGTAAGTATGTACTGTAACATACTGTAAACAAATAAATAATATTTTTTGTTTCCTTTGTCCTTAACGGGACCGTAGTCACTGACTCGGGCGGACAGGCAGAAGTGAAAATGAAAACCAACAACAATGAAATGATTGGTACCTATATAACCTACACGCATCGATTCTCGGCGACACCTTGCACAATTTGTTGAAGATGTGGTAAGCAACGAAAAGCGGCGGCCACAGTGTGCCGCGAAGGGGAACCCCGTGACTACAAATACACGGCCGTCGACTTAAAAAAAACCCAACTTTGGCACGCGTTACCCTTAAGCCGGGCCAGCGAACCCCGCACGCGAGCGCAGGCCGCTACACCGGAGCCACAGGCCAAGACTCCAGGCATGCAACAGGCCGTGCATACCCAGAACTCCCCCGAGTCGCGGCGCTGCAAACGCGTTCTGCTCACCAGCGACGGTGGTGAACCCTGGAGCCAAGAAACCACCACTTTCCTGCGATTGTTTGTCCAGGCAAAGGTCCGAACCATTCCAACCCGTAGCAGCTTCCACCAACCGTGACGGATGCGACGTCGTTGCCAAGGGCTTTCCCACCACTGGCACTGGAGTCCCACCCGGCCAAAACGAAGCAGTGGCATGGATTGGATTTGGCCCTGCCTCTTGTCACATCCAAAGCCGCCAGTATACAAATGGCATCGCACATAGGTGGAAAGTCCGAAGTGGAACGGATCAAACACAACATCAGGCGGAAAAAATCGTGAGGAAAAAATTATATCACCATAGAAACAAAATACTGGATGGTGCCTAGTTTTGGGCACGAAGAGGTTGTCGTCGCCATGCCAGTTTTAGTTAGGATGTGGAAACAGTTTCCGACCACGGAAAACATAGTAAAGTCGTTTCGACCAACACTCATTCCTTTGCCTTTGGGTAGCACCTGGACTGGACTACGACTCTTGGTCGTGGGGATATGGAATGTCCTGGGCATATGACTTTGGATTCGCCATCAAAACATTTTGCTTGGTGGCAACATGTTGGATATTGGTGGTCACACTACTTCAACGATTTCTGTATTTTAATCTCTAAATGATTGGAAGGAAACATCGATTGAAACCTGGCATCGTTTCGAATCAGAGTTCGGTAGTATTTCTTTTTGTATAAAGTTGCTTGCGCCCTAACACAGGGCTGCCATTTGGGCGTGCAAGTTGACCTGGTTTGACCTGACCTTGGTCTCTTCTAGATGATTGTGCACTAGTGTTGGCGCGAAAACCAAAATCAAAGTGAAGTGAAACCTGTATGCCCGCAGGCAGCCCGTGAAGGGCACAGGTGAAAATAAAAAAACAAAACTACACTTTGTACATTGCAATGCCTCTCAGATCGTTTTCTTCCTGTTTGGGCACAGAAAGTCACGAAATGCGGCATCAAATTTGACCACCGGTTTGCATCACGAGCCACATCCAACCAAATGCCCAAGTGTTGATACCTGCAAAATTTTTGGATCATCGTGTCCCAGGTGTTTCGTGGACGACCCGTACCTTGATGTCCTCTGCAGGTCCAAGTCAGGATGCGGGCCAACCAACGATCAGGCGGTAGATTCGCCGCATAATGTGCTAACTTCCAATGCATTTCCAGACAACGTACCGACCAAGGTTTCACCGAATACTGTTCAACAAATTGTACAACCCGTGCGTTCCAGTCATGCAGGATTTCATGCCAAGGCCGTGACCAGTCAGTGGCAGCTGGTGGGCCGACCACGCTCCGAAGCAGTTTACGGAATGTCACGTCAATCTTGTTGAGATCCTTTTTCAAAATCGTCCGATGACCTGCAGACAAGCCATTGGAGTGATAATTGTATTAAAATATCGGAGTCTTGTTGCCAATGACACATGTCGATCCGTCAGTATCCATCGATTTGCATTAAATGCCCGCAAGGCTGCTTGAAGATGGAAATCAATGTCTGCATCATGGCAACCGCCAGCATGGAGCAAACACCCGAGCCATTTGTGTGTAGAAACACGGTCCAAAACATCCACTGTCACCCCACCATGTGTTTGTAACTGTGGCGGCGGTTGGGCTTGAGTTGTTAAGATTTTCGTTTTCTTCAGGTTTAATGTCAAGCCTACTTGTGCAAGCGAGGCAACCAGTTCGTCCAACAAAAGGCACGTTTTGTCCAATGTTGTGCAAAATAAAAGTATGTCATCGGCAAATCGTAAATCCAACAAAGGCTTGAGGCCATCTTCAAGGGACAATCCTTCAGCTTCCATTTTCGCACGCCATGAAGACAAGGCCATCGCTAGCACCGAACTAAATAAACGTGGGCTAAGTACACATCCTTGACGTACACCACCGCGAACATTGAATCCACAGCTATCAGTGTCATGTTCTCTGACTACGCCTGTCTGCCCCAAGTATACGCATTGCAATATCCAAATCAAATGCCCCGAGATTGTCGTAGTGCGGTCCATAGTGCATTTCAATCAACTTTGTCAAATGCTTTGGAAAGATCCAAGCTGATGATCCAAAGTGGTGTATTTGCAGCCAGGGTTTTTTGCAAACACAGGTTGGCAGTCAAAAGATGTTCTTCAATTCGTCTTCCCTGCCGGAAACCATGTCGCTCTTCCGGTTGACTTGCCTCCGGTTGACTTGCCTCCAGTGCGTCTTCCATTCGTCCCAACGGAGGTATGCAAAGAGTTTGCACAACAAACGTACGTTTGCAATGGGCCGGAAATCAGACACGGATTTAGCTGCCTTTGTCTTCGGAAGCATCTTGAAGAATGTCCTTTGCCAGGAGGATGGGACATTTCCACTTCTAAGCACTTCTCTCATTACAAGCAGCAAGGCGTTCAAAAAATCATCCGGCGAATGTTTCAAAAGTTCAGCAACAAGTCCCAGATCATCACCACTCTTTCTGCTCTTCAAGCGGGATATAGCATGTTTCAACTCTGCCATTGTCCACGGCGGTTCGGTCAATGTAGGCATAGTCATGGGAGGAGCAGGGTCACCATGGAACAAATGTTCCAACATTTTGGCAAAGTCATCTTGGAAGCAGGAGAGACGCTCTTTGCGTTCCTGGACGACATCTATTGCCTCCTCCCGCCAGAACGGGTCAGGCCCGTGTATGACCTCTTGGCACACCACTTGCATGCACAAGCCCACATCCGCCTCAACAGCGGGAAAACACGGATATGGAACGCCTGAGGGCCAACGGCCCTCCAATATCGAGACCCTTGGGGTGCTTCTCTCTGCCTCCTTGTGGCGCACCCGGGCCTGCACTTTGCAGGTACGAAAGGAGTCAGACCAAAGTTCACACATGTGCATAGTAAGTGTCACACACCATGTTGGATATGAGCAAGCACATGCAAATTCTTGGGAAGAAGCTTATCCACCCATGGATAAGATGAGCAGGTCTTTTTCACGATGGGGAAACCTAGCAGGGGTTTGTGCTGGGCAACTTTTATGGATCTTGTGGATCCTCATTTTGTGTTTGGGTACGATCATCTGTAAGGAGATGATCATGGGGATATGCATGCATTTTGCATGTGAGGAAATTAAAGCTCGACATTTTCACACCGAAGCATGTGAATTTGCAATGAAAGATGTAAGGGAATGGTGGCAACTCCCTATAATGCCACCTTGTGCTCATACCTTTTCACATGAGAAGAAATCAGAAATTGCGATGAATGTTGAATGGGAATGGTGGCAACTCCCTAAAATGCCATCTATGAATTGTGAAGATAATGGTAAAAACAACTAAAAGCAGGCAGGAAATACTCACCTTCTCCATGGTATGTGCCGTGGTGGAGCCCTTGGTAGTCATGTTACTGCTCGTTCCAGAAACACCAGAGAAATTCTTCAACATTTACATGAATTGGTGGATAGCTTTGAAGATGAAGGTGAACAAAAGACAGAGATGACAGCAGTGGATCACCTCAAAGCGTTGATTGCCAAATGGGGCAAAAATCCGCCTACAAAGACAGAAGCAATTGAAGAGTTGAAAGATGTGATTCGAAAACTTTCGAAACATGCAGAAGTTGAAGACACCAAAGAATTGAGAATGTGGAGAAGCAAGGATAAGGTTTCATTCTATGGTCCTCCTTCCCTTGCAGCAGCGGATCAAAGAGAGTTGGCCACACAGCCAACCAAGAGTCTCAATGGAAAATCGCAGGGAAAAGGAAAAGGGAAGAAAGTTGAAAAAGGGAAAGGACCATGGTCGTCACTGCCAAGGTTTGACTTGGCCAGGATTTGGCCATTCAAATCAATTGCAAGTTGGCAAACCATTGCGGAGAAATTGGAGCGTGGTCAGCCACCTATTGCGGCTGCGGCCATTTGCGACAGCCAGGAGCGCATTTTGGAGCTCCAGGCATTAGCAGCAGCACACCAGATTACATCAGATGTGGTCCTGGTTTCCAAGTATGATGAAAATGCAGTGGAAGTTGAAGGAGCCATCGTCACTTTGCTCCCATTTGCGGGCAACATTGCCATGGTTCAAGCCTGCGTTGCCAAGTTGGATGCAAGCAAACCCAATCTGGTGGATAGCAAACCGCCAGCCAAGGTCGAAGTGAAGGTAGACCAATCAATTGAGACAACTGGAACAATTCGAGTGACCATTCCACTTTGTTTCCAGGAGAAAGAAGATCATTCCAAATTCTATGTTGCCCCTGAATATGCCTTGAAGCTAGCTGGCATCAAGGCAAAAGAAGTCAAAACCTATGGATGGACTAATGAAAAGTCTGTCATCAGTGGATATGCAATGTTCAATGTGAAAGACATCCCACAGATTCTCTTGCTCTCTGGGGTCAGCGGTGTCTTTTTCACACAATTAGCACAAGATGTGATTGCTCAACCACCGGTGCAATGGATTCCACCCATTGATGCTGAAACCGCCATTCAATACCTACATCGGGTACAAGAAGCAGGCAAAGAGAAAGATGTTGCCTTAGCTTTCAGAAGAGGTGGAGGAACATACTTAGGAGTGTTGGCTGCTGACAATGTTCCAAAAAACAGAGCGTGGAGTGCGTTTGGCATCCCACCTAGTTGGGGGCCAAAAACTTTGCAAAACTGGATGGAATCTCAAGGATGGTGTTTGGGAAGCACTCCTACTCCACCTAAGGGTAGGAACAAACCTTGGAACATCCAAGGCTATGTCAAAGACAAACTTCATGAGGTGACCCATGACTATGAGCTTCAAATGGATGGAGACAAAATTCGACACATAACAGTCAAGAAATGGCAGAAGCATCGAAAAGTTGAAGATTGTGAAAAGTTGACAGGTCCAAGATGGTGGACACAAGATATGAGTATGCCTGATATCCTTGAGACACAGATCGATGCTACGCTCACTCAGACGTGGCCTGATCAAAACATGGAGGAGCCCAAAGAGGAGAATTTGAATGAGAAGAAGAAAGCTGACACCCACACAGGTGAATCACCGCCTTCCAAGAAGGCGAAAACCGATGAACCATTGAGCACTAAGCTGACTAAGACCTTGTCGCAAGATGTGGTGGTTGATGGGCATCGTGGCCCTGGTGCTACGCGTGCAATCAACTTAGGCGGCCAAGGAAATTGTGGATGGCGTGCATTGGCTTTTGGAATTAGTCAACATAACACGGGTTGGAAGAAAAGCCCCTATGAGATTCAGACTCAGATCCCAACACTTGCGAAAAGCCTCCAGGCTAAGACTGTGCACCACCTTTTGCACAAGAACTTGGAATGGAAGAAGTTTTGGGTGAAAGATGAACAGGCGACAGAGTTGACAGAAGGTGGAACAATCCCATCATCACTCAAGGAGTTTGAGAAAGCTCTGGCCCGTGAGGGCCGTTGGATTTGTGGACTTTGCCTTGAGGCCGTGGCCGAAATCCAAAAAGTGAATATTGTTGTATGGAGATTGGAGAAAGGTAGCTGGCAAAGACAGTTCGTATTTTGGGGCAAAGGAGTATATGAGAAGTTGCCAATTGTGCCAGTCATTCTCAGTGGAGGTCATTATTTTGGAGTTCAGCGGAATCAACCACGACAAGCCTTCCCTGAAATTTGGGCCAAGGACTCAGAGAGCGTGCTTGTTGTCCAGAGCGTTGTTGCATCCGTGGTGGAGTGGCTTCGAACAAGGGATGCTTAATCCCTAGGTTGATTGAAAACAAGGTTGAAGAAAATCCCACAACAGCTCATAATCACATTGAGCTCATTGCAGTGAATGGTTTCTCTACTCCCATCAAAGCTCAGCCTGAGCAATTTGAGGGAGAGCTTGGATGGCTTTTGCGTGAGTGTACATCACATGGTGGAGCTGATTTACTTCACATGTTCTGCAGGAGGAGGCTCGGTTAAGATGGCCAGCTCAATCAAGAAGAATGGTTGCATACGATGGCATTGCCCAGTTTGTGACATTGCACTTGACGTCAAGAAGGGACAGCATGCCAAAATCACAAGGCATATTCATAGGATGCACCATGACTATGTTGCTAAGAATCTTGAAGCCAACAGGTCATGTGGCTATAGATCCTCCAAGGCCACATCTGGGATCGGCATTAGAGATTTGATGCAGCCCATCAAATTCACCAAAGTTGGCTCAAATGCGCACTTCCTTTGCCCTTTCTGTGATGAAGGATTGGCTACGAAACCTCGAAGCCGCCATTTGCTGGTTATGTCTAAGAAGGCTCATTTGATCAATGATTGCAAGAAGGTCAAGAAGAGCCTTAAGAGGATGCCTATCTTAAAATATACCAGGCCAGGATGGGTTGGAAGAAGCATGGCATTCATAAGAAACGACCAATTTGGAGTGAACGAAGCAAGATCATTGCAGAGCGTGCCAAAGCTAAGGCTGTTCAACGTGGACATGATGCAACTTACTTTGAGGTGGTGTTGCCTAATCAGGCCAAAATCCCAAAAGACCAAAGGAAGAAGCAGTTGCTCCACATTTGCAAATCCTGTTTGTCCTACAGCGGTTTGGAACTGTGGGCCAAACCTTGTGGCAAGAAGCAATGCCGCCAAATTATGCCAAGCAAGAAATTTTGGAAAGGCATGGCCAAAACGAATGACATCGAGACTTTCATGGAGGAGCTTGCCATTCCCAATGAGAAAAGGATGCTGATCAGAAAGATTGTTGCGGATGAGTGAAAGGAAGCTGGCCCTGTATGGGCCAATGGAAGGGATAGGCCTTGGTCTATCTGTCGTGGTGGCTTTGTTGAAGTTTCCCCCATGGAAGAAGTGAAAGAAACATTGCATGCAAAGAGGAAGAAAATTCAATCACCTATCCGGTTTTGGTCGATCAATACCGGTGGCCACCCTGGGGTATGGAGGTTGATATCATTGCTGGAGAGTATGGAGAATGTAGAGAGACCTGGATTCATTGGAGTCCAAGAAGTCTCATGCACTTTGGAGCAGCAGAAAGTTATTGCTCGAAAGTTGGACTCTTTCGGCTATCGGGCCTTTCATTCTGGGTGCGTTGCCAACAAGAAGAAAGGTGAGTGTCAATCACGTGGCACCATGCTATGGGTTCGAAGTGGCATCTCTTGCAGATTGGTTGCAGCTAAAAATTGGAATAGTTGCCAGTTGGTGGCAATAGAGGTAGGTGATACCCTGATCATTTCCACCTACACTATCCCTGGAGAACAGTTTGTTTCCGAACATGCAGCAAAACTCTATGAATTCATGATCGGCCTTAACTGGCAAGGCAAGTGGTTCATAGCAGGCGATTTCAATGAGGAGTTCAATGCCTCTTGGATCTCAACTACGATTGCATTGCTAGGTGGACAACAATGTCAAATTACATGTGATGCAAGTCGGTGGAAAGGTGGTAGGCTCATTGATTACTTTGTCACAAATGCTCCGGAGGACATATCACCATGTGAAGCCTGATTTGAGAAAATTTCTGACCATGTAATTGTGGAGGTCCAGCTGCATATATGTGCACAGCCGGCAGTGCAGATGAGGCAACAGAAGACTCATCAATTGCTTAAGCCGAAATGGATGGACGATGACGATTGGGGTAGTCTTTTTCAATTTTGCTTTCAGTGTGGATGCACCCTTCAATGGCGTGAAGTTTGCCATATACAAGAGAATGACTTCGAGTGGTCTCAAAAATGCAATGACAGTCAAGCAGACTCTGACCAGGTTATGGTTGACTATAGTTGGAATTTGCTTATGTTGAAGGTCTTGTAGACTTTTAGAGAGGCCTTTCGAGCTGCGCTTCTCACCATCCCTGAAGGTTGGACAGATATCAACGAGATCCACCGAGTAGAACACCTGGCAAATTCTTTGGCCAAGAGAAGCTGCCCGGTCAAATGTGTGGAGAGAAAATTTCCTCGCAACCCTCAACCTTTAAATTTGCATATCAGGAAAATGATGAATAAAGCTGCCAAGTGTAGAGAATTGATCAAGAAGTTGTATACACAGCAATGCGGAAAGAATTTCAACCTCACAGATGTCAACAACTTGAAAAAGAAGATTTTTGGAAAAGAAAATGGCTTCACTATGGATGTCTCCACAGCGACATTGAGGAAGATGGCGGAGTCTCTGGATGCCCAGGTGAATAAGTGCATTCACCTCCAATCTTTGGAGCGCATCAATGAATGGAAAAACAAGATGCGTAATGACTTTCAAGCTCGGGCAGGTTGGATCAATAAGAAATACAGCTGCAACTCACATGTGGTTGGAACACCGGAGTCGCCGACTGCTGACTGGGAACAAGGTGCTGAACGACTACGATCTTATTGGAAAGAACTTGGAGAAAAAGTCAAAATGTCACCTCCTGAGAGGGAGGAAGTCGTCACATTGATTGCAGGAAAGTTAAAGCCTTTGTTGGAGGGATGTTCTACTCTCATTGGAAGGCCTGGTTACAAAGACTTCATGCTTCAACTTCGGCGCATTAAAGGATGTGCTGGAATGGATGGTTGGAGCAAACCGGAGATCAAAACAATTCTTCAATGTGAGCATTTCGTCCGTGAAATTTGGGAAGAAATGTCCGCGTGGGAAGAACTTGGGGTGGTTCCTACATCGATTCGTGACATCAGAGTGGCATGTTTGGCTAAAGAAAATAAAATCAATGAGAACACACTCAAACCTGAACATCACCGACCCATCTCGGTACAATCAGTGTTTTGGAGGGCATGGAGTGCTACTTGGTTAAAATCCAAACAAGTGGATAACTGGAGGAGAATGCTTTTTCCTAAGAATATATCTGGAGGATATCCCGGAGCTTGGGGTCCTGAGCTTCTTGCGGCAATCACCCATGAATATCTCCTCAGATGGAAGTTCGCTGTATCTTTGGATTTTTCCCATGCCTTTGATACAATCAATGTGAAGATGGTTCAGGAGGCGCTTCTTTGCATACTACCTTCGGGCTGTCATGCTTGGATCACTCTCCTCACGGAACATTGGATGAATCTCCGACGGTGGTTCTGCTTTGATGGGCACATTCACCAGAATGTGCTCACAACGGAGGTTGGAATCCCCCAGGGGGATCCAGCATCACCCCTCATCATGACGATCCTCTTGAGAGTTGGATATGGACTGGTAGAAGAAAGTTTGAAAGACCATTGCTTTCAAGCCATTTATATGGATGACAGGGCAGTGGTAACCAATAGTTGGGAAAAGGTTCTATTGGCACAACAAACATGGGCCAACTTTGCAGAGAAAATTCACATGATTGAGAACCACACCAAGGCTCAACTCGTAGACGTGGAGGGCAACAATGGAAAAAGCTGGTGTGATCATCTTGGTGTTTGCATTGGTAAACCTTCGGCAGACGACTTCAGGACATTCCCCAAGAATGTCAAACGATTAGAGGAGGCTAAAAGAGTTGCATTACGTGCTGGAATCTTGCCCCTGGGCACTTCTGGAAAAATGCAAACAGTGAATATCTCTGCTAAATCTAAAGCTACATATGGATGGCTGTTCAAAGATCCTTTCTACACTCAAATTCGTGCGGTGAACACAGCAAGTTGGAGAGCGATTGGGAGGCTTCTCTATGGGGTCAAAGAACTGAAGAAAATAGTTGCAGGTGCACATTTACACTTGGATGCCTCTTTGAAATGGAGATTGATCAGATTGACAGAGCAGACAAAATTTGCTTTGCATGCGATTGGAGCAGATTTTTCACCTGCCGATATGTGCAATAGAGTTGAAAATATTTTGCAAAATTTACAATGGGAAAAAGATGGCAATAGATGGAGGCACATTGTTTTCCCTGAGGGCTTCTTTCTGCATGGTGTTTTGGAAAACAATTCTTGGAGGAAGATTTCACATTTTCTTAGAGTATCATGGCGACATCTTTATTATCATGAGTTGGCTAACTCTCCCCGACATGAGATGAATGGTCAAGATACTGAATTGCCGCCATGGGACAATGATCGAATTAATCTGGTGAAGGAATGGTCTCAGCAACATGGAGGCAAACTCACCTTGAGCATTGGTGCAATGATGAGTGGAAGAGTCAGATTGCTCGGTCCTTCTGCTATTCAAAGAGCATGTCCTGGTTGCAATTCATACAACTATCATTGGGATCATCTTTGGAACTGCTTGCTGAACATGGACCCTCCTAAGGATGTCCTTCTGCGTAGATTCCTGTGGCCACGTAGCAGACAAGATTTTCAGATGATTGACACCTTCTTTTGCAAGCTGAATGAGAAATATTTTGATTAGAGTAAATGTGAGCCAGTGTCGCGTGCGGCCTGTCTTTTCAAAAACTACCCACCATATCGAGACCCTTGGGCCCGAAGTGTGGGTTTGCAGCACGAGCCAGCCAAGACACGAACAAGGACTCACCGTTCTGGGAACCCCCGTGGGAACTACGGAGTACAAACAACACCACTTGCAACACTTACGCACCGAGCACGACAAACTCTTACAACAACTTCCACACCTCCAAGACCTGCAGGCGTCTTCGCTACTCCTCCTCTAACTGCGCAAGCCCCCGTTGCATATACCAACTCCGGATGCTGCCTCCCAACATCACAGCCCAATTCTCCCAAGACCATGACGCCGCCGTTGCCGCGTGCCTTTCCGAGCTCCTTGACGCCGGCGCCATCCCAGCCACCTCGCTAGCTATAGCGCATTTGCCGTTGAGCCAAGGGGGGTTAGGACTCACCTCAGCCAGTGTCACAGCCACTCCAGTGCATTGGGCCAGATATTCTACCAGTCCTCTACAACCAGATGCCGCAACATGCCGAGACCCAGACGCTTGCGCCTCCCCATCCCCCTCACAGCTCGTCACTGCCGGTGCCGTCGCACTCTTGACACTTATGGCGACCACCGCGCAGCGTGCGCGCAATCAGGGATCCTCCAAAACCGCAGTACACCTCTGGAACGGGCAGCCGCCCGCATGTGTCGGGAGGCTGGAGCACGCGTCACCACCAACACCTTACTGACAGACTTGAACCTTGACCACATCCACAGACAAGACGATCGCCGCATTGAAGTGGTCGCAAACGGCCTTCCTATTTGGGGGGGGTGCCCAGCTATAGCAGTTGACACCACCATAGTTTCGCCCCTCACCCGAGATGGCCAACCACGGCGCAGGGCCGGGCAATATGCAGGAACCGCCTTGACCGAAGCCCGACGCAGAAAGGAGCGCACATACCCAGAACTCATGCGCAGCCGACGATGTCGCCTCGTCGTCCTTGGCATTGAAACAGGAGGAAGATGGAGCGAAGAAGCCGCCAGTTTTGTCAAGCTCCTCGCGCATGCGAAAGCCCGACAAGCACCCCGCCTCCTCCAGCACTCGGTGGCAGCTGCCCTCATCAACGGATGGACGGCCCAGTTGACCCATGCTGCCTTGCAAGCCTTTGCCGCCAGCCTCCTCGACCAGGACTGCACCCATCTTACCAATGTTGAAACCAATGATCCTCTCTGGAGCCAACTCCTGGCCGAGGCCCCAGACCCACCCCCCGAGCCCAGCCGCCTCCCAGCCCATAAGGAGCTCTGGCTTGGACTTGGCCAGCTCCCTCGCAATGCCGGAGCCACCGGGATAGAAATGGCCTCGTTTCGTCCAATGCCTGGAGACTGCCCAGTAAAACAGTCCTAGAATCTGAGACTTGTGCGGTTGAAAAAGGAGCGGGGAAAAAAATGTTTTCTGTATAATGGTCGGTGCTCTGCAGCGAAGCAAGCTGTTGAAGAAACAACTGCTTCGACATACCGCAGTCGATGTTTGATAGAACAATCCTTGCATTGTAACATCCAACGGTGTTTCTGGAAAGCTTTGCATGGCTGCCTGTTGCAAATGGTATTCCACATCGGAGTCCAGACCAGAAAAAGCGCTCAGCATGCAACGAAGCCATTTGTGCGATTCGGAATAACCAAGCACCTTAATCATGTGGCTATCCCCAACCTGAATGAAGGAAGGTGGTTGTGCTTCCGTTGTTAATGCCACAGTCTTTGAAGTGTTCAGCACCAACCCTGCCGTTGCCAAATGTCGCACTAGGCTATCCAACAAATTTTGCACCTCTTCCTTCGTATTCGCAAAAATAAGGATGTCATCTGCAAAACGCAAATCGAGCAAACGAGGCATAGCATCCCCAAGATCTACCCCACCATGTGGATTTGCAAGTCTGCACTCGGACATTGCCAATTCAAGCGCAGCACAAAACAACCGGGGACTCAGCACGCACCCTTGTCGCACACCAGAAAATATGTCAAACGTTCTGCTATCACCAGCACCATCGCGAACGACACCTGTTTGATTGTGATAAAGGCACTGTAAAATCCAAATCAATTGGTTTGAAATATTTTGTCAACGCAAAGCTTCCCACATTGTCTCCCAATTTACTGTATCGAAGGCTTTCGATAAATCCAAGCTGATGATCCACAATGGCAATCCAGCAGCTGTGCTCTTGTCCAAAACAAGATTCGTCGTCAACACATGTTCTTCCATTCTTCGGCCTGAACGAAAACCGTGTTGTGCCTCTGGCTGAAAACTTTCCAATGATTGGTCCACCCGCACGAGGACCATGTAGGCAAACACCTTGTAGAAAAGCCGTATGTTGGCAATGGGGCGGAAGTCCGTTACCAGTTTTGCGCGGGTCTTTTTGGGAAGCATAGTGAACAATGTTTTCTTCCACCCTGCTGGGGCGCTTCCATGTTGCAAAATGCCTTTGAATATTCGAAGCAATCCCACCAAAAATTCGTCAGGAGCGTGTTGAAGAAGTTTTGCTGCCAACCCACTTTCGTCACAAGCTTTGTTGACCTTCAAACGGGCGCACGCGCTCCTCAATTCATCAAGGGTCCAGTTTGTCTCTGTTAGTGCCCCGGTCGATCAGGGAAAAATTGGTTGCCTGAAAAAATTGTGACCAAAGCATCGGCGAACTCATCCAATGGTGGCCGTGAAGCATAGGCTTGTCCTGCAGTTGTGTGAATCTTATTCTGCAATGCTTTCCAATGGGAAGCTCGACCCAACGATTGTCTCAAACGTAAATTTTTCCATAAACGAATATAATTTGCGCATACCGACACAAAGTTAGCCAAGTCGAACAACGGTTCGCTACAGCGCAGTTACCCGACACTGCTCGTCAAGTACTAGGCTTTGGGTTCCGAGATACCGTCCCGAAAATGTAACGGACGGGTTTGTGATTGGAGAACTCCCCGCAGATTGGCGCAATTCGCCCAACACATCCACCAAGACCAATCTTGTCCCTCACACCAACGCACTGTCCACCCCGGGCCACTACAGAGACCGTCGTCCATGCAACATGGCCGCGGAGCCAGGTCCCAACAATGCCATTGTGTCAGTTGATGGCATCGGAAGATATGATATTATAACACGAAAATTGCGGCTGCTGTCAAGCGAGACGTTTAGGATCAACATTGCAAAATTTTCATCGAATTCTGCTCTATATAGGGCGGCCAAATTTTAGTTGTTTAGAAGATACCACATAGAGTAGATGCATGTGGTGAGCGGGCCCAATTTGGCGTGGAGGCCTGGCTTGACCTGACCTAACACGAAGCAGCACAAATGGCTTGGTTGCATGCTGTGCAGTTTCCCTGGTCAGGACTGCGATGTGGATTGCCATTTGCAACAGGCAGCGAAAGCTTTCCAGAAACACGGTTGGATGTTACCATGCAGGGATTGTTTTATCAAACATCGACTCCGATATTTCAAAGCAGTTGTTTCTTCAATAACTTCCGTCTCCGCAGAGCACCGACCATTGTGGGGCCTCCACTGGGCACAAATAGCTTAGCACAATGGCATGGTGATGTGCATGAAAGGAACATGCGCGTGCATCACTGGTCCTTTGGTATCACCCCGTCGCCAGGTCGGGTGGGCCAAGGTCACGGGGAAGAACCTTTGCCGGAGCCGCATTGCAGGACGCATGCAGGGCCCAGGGGAGGGCTATCCCGGAATTTTTGGGCAACCGGCGATGTTGTTTGGTGGTCATCGGCATCGAAGCAGGGGATAGGTGGAACAACGAGGCATCGAACTTTATCCGCATGCCTGCCCAAGCCAGAGCCAGATCCAGCCCTCCATCTCTGCGAGCAGCCACCACATCTGTTTTGGTGCTATCCTTAGCCATGCAGCAACCTGTTCCTCGTTGCCAGTTTTTTGTTTGAAGACACCTTCCCTACCAAAAGCACACCCGGAGACTGGCCACTATAAAAACAAAGTGTGCCTGGACAACAATTTAGAACACGAAAATAAAGATGTTTTGCAGGTACAAGGCATTGTGCTATGGGGACATTGTTGCGGGGAATGCGGCCGCGATGGCACGCTCTGTTGCCGTGTTTCCTGGATTCCAGCTCCATGTATAGATGCCTGTATGTTCAGTATTCCGTGCATATTTTTTTTCGTTTCCGCCCTCTGTTTTTGCTCTAGCGTTTTTGCGCAGGCGTTCTTGCTCACGCCTTGCGTGTTTTCGGCTTCCTCGGTGATCATGCTTTTGTCACCGAGTGACGGTAATAAAAACATTCACACGCAAACATTGTTTTTTTTTTCACGCGCCTTTTTGGCCGCAGAATGTTCAGTACGTAGCAAAAATTGGATTCCACAGGACATGTTAGACCGTGTCATGGTTGAGGTGGATGGTGTCAAGGACGTGCATTTCAGTATCAATATTTCCATAATTGCACTGGCACATTTCGAGTCACCTATAGAAAAAAATGATGTTCATTCGCGGCAGCGACGCCATGCACTGATGCAACGGTCAACGGTCAACCCTGTATGCCCCATTGGGCAGCCTGTTTCAGGCACAGGGGAAATCTGAAACAATTTCATATGTACATTACCATTTGCAGAAATGTAAGAATTCAGCGAGACTTGAAAACCATAAATCCTGATCTATGGCAGCTACTTCCCACGAAGGTAGGCCCTTCAGGCGGCAAAAATTTTCAAGGATGGTGTCCCAAGAATTTTTCGGCCGTCCAACCCTTCTCCGCCCACAAGGGTTCCAATGCAAAACCCGCTTGAACCACCGGTGGTCTGGCAGCAATGCAAAATAATGGGCCAAGTTCCAATGGTGTTCTAAGCACATTTCAGACCAAGGTTTGCACTTCAATTGTTGAATCCGTCCATTCCAGTGGTGTAAGATTTCGTGCCATGGTTGTGTCCAATCAACATTGCGAGGTGGCCCCACCACTGATCGAAGAAGACGGCGTTGTAAAACATCAAAACGATGTAAATCCTGTTTATAAATATTTCTATGTCCTGCTGCGTAACAAGCAACCGGTGAGGAGACACAATCAAAGTATTCCAGTCTCCTTGAAATGGCAATCCGACTGTCGCAGAGTATCCACCTATTTGCGTTGAAAGCTCTTGATGCTGCTTGCAGACGGTGGTCAACATCCCAAGTAGTGGATTTCCCCAACGTAGTTGTCAGCATGCAGCCAAGCCATTTATGGCCCGATTCCTGGTCAACAATAGATATGGTCAATCCGTTGGGTGTTTGCAAACTTGCGGGTGGCTGGGCTTGTGATGTCAAAATTTTTGTTTTTTCTGCATTCAACTGAAGCCCCACTGCCGCCAAATTTTCCACCAGTTTGTCCAACAATGTACCTGCGACCTGGTAACTTGTTCCAAAAATTAATATGTCATCTGCAAACCTGAAATCCAACAGAGCCTGTCCACCATCACCTAGGTCCAACCCCAAATCTTCAACAGAAGCACGCCAACATGCCATTGCCATTTCGAGAACGGAATTGAAAAGGCGGGGGCTCAAAACGCAACCTTGTCGCACGCCACCACGTATCGGGAAGGATCGACTGCAAACATCATCTGCAAAGACTTGTCCTTCTTGGTTCCGGTATAAATTTTGGAGGATCCAAATCATATGGTTTGAAAGACCTTGTTGGGACAGAGCACGCCACAATGCTGGCCAATGTACTCGGTCGAATGCTTTGGACAAATCAAGGCTAATAATCCAAATTGGAACATTGGCACGCAGTAATTTGTCAAACACCAGTTGTGTTGTCACTAAATGCTCCTCAACACGTCTGCCACTTCGAAAGCCATGTTGTTCCTCAGGCTGGGTGGATTCCAACTGTGCCTCTATTCGTCCTAGAATCATGTACGCGAGAAGCTTGTAGAATAATCGAATGTTTGCAATGGGCCGATAGTCTGAGGGAAGTTTTGAACGATTGTTTTTGGGCAGCATTTTGAAGAGTGTTTTGTGCCACTCATGTGGTACATCCCCAGTCGTCATCAAATCATTAAAACTGTCCACTAATTTCGCAATAAAAAAGTCTGGGGCATACTTCAGCAACTCTGCGACAAGCCCACGTTCGTCAGCTGATTTTTGCATTTTCATCCGCTTTATTGCTTTGTACACATCGCTCTTCTCCCAAGCAGTTTCTGTCAATTGGGGCGGCTGCAACTCACCGCCTGGATCGCCAGCAAATAGTTGTTCCAACATGTCTGCAAACTCGTTCGCCGGCGGATGTCCTGCCACTCTTTGGTGGGTTGCTGTTTTCATGTGGGGAAGCAGTTTCCAAGAATTTTTTCGCGACAATAACTCATTGATTTTCCACGTTTTCCACGTTTGCAATTCTTGTTTGTGCTTGGTCTGGATCATGAACGTCAACTGCTTCCTTTCCTCCACAGTCTGTGCCATCCGACGGTCAGAACGAAGCGATTGCAGAATCCTTGATTCCCTGAAACGTTGCTTTTGTTTCATACATGCACCTCCCACCCGGCCTGCTGCCAGCAAAACGTCCTCCAAATCATTGAAACCCGACAACGTCCTGGTCGACATAGTAGCTGAGATTGCATGCTGGAAATCAGAAGGGAGTCCCTGATCATCCATAATGGGTTTCCAATTTTTCATCCCATATCGATTCATTCGTTTGTGCGTTGTTGCACGTTTTTTAATTGACATTATGCAATGAACACATCTGTGATCAAGGCCAATGGGTACCACGAAGTCATTCCAAACTGATTCCACAAAAACCCTGGCATCTGAAAGTATGAAATCAATCTGGACGAAATTTCCGTCACTCGAACGCTTGCAAGTCCAGCTGTCTGCAAAGTCAACGCGTTTCTGTTGGCTGGCGACGCGCAACCCGTTTGAAAGAATCCATTGCACAAACCATGTGCCCCTTTCATTTCTGCAACCAAGGCCCCAAGCACCCAGTAAGTCAACATCATCATCTTCATCACCAGGACTGCCCAAAAGAATCCCAATTGACGCATTGAAATCTCCGCCAAGTATAGGCACAGCACCATTGGCCCGACAATTGTCCAATAACAACTGCAAAATTTCATACACACCTTCCACTTCAGCATCTGCATCCCATGATGTCGGAAAATACACAGAAAAACATTCAAATTTCAATGCACCCCACGAAAATTTCAGAACAGAAACACGGGAATTGTAGGCATGGAAAGTAACTCGTTCAATCTTTTTGCGGAACAGTGCTGAAACAACAATGCCCACGCCTTTGTACCAATCCCCCCCACTCAAGTAGATCAAGTCCCCACGGTCCGTTTCGAAGCATTCCTCTGCATCCACCCGCCAGCATTCTTGCAAACACATCAGGTCAAAATTGCACAAACCAATTTCCGAAATCAAATCCTCCAACCTTCTGTCACTCCGTATGCTTTGCAAATTTTTGGAAATGACATGCATAGTCACAAATTCTTCATGGTCAGCATCATTCATTGCCGGAATCAATGGCCCACGCACTGTTGACCCAGCACATTTTCTGCTGCCCTGATGTCCGAATTGTCCCTACTCCATGTTGGCCTCAATCTGGGCCATTGCCTCCTTGACAGTCGCACTGACCAATCCATCCTTATTATCCATCCATTCCATCTTTCCATCTGTACTCACCATAGCAACACTGCGGTATCCCATGCCATCCCGGAGGCAGACATGAAACCACTTGTAGTTGACAACCACATTTTTCGCATCGTGTTTGTCATGTTCAATCAACATCCTCTTCAATTTGCTCACATGCAACATGCGCAATTGTAGGTGTCGGAGAACCGGTCCACCTGGGAAAGACAAAACTGCAAGATCACCAGCAAATTAAAGAGATTCATGATTGCCAAAATGGTGCGTCAAGGGGGCAAGCTATGCCTTGTGGCCCCCGTGGTGGGTTAGGATATGGCTGTTCATTGGACAAATGATGGTATGCCAGCCGTGCGCGAGGCGTTGGACGCCTTCATCATAGCGGAGCTGGAGTTAGGGAAGCACTTGAATGCTAAACATGGTTGCGGAAAGATTCGGGGTCCATGCAAATCACGGAGGGAATAGGTTTGAATGCATGCCCTTGCATGTTGTCACAAAAAAGTTGGAAAAAATTGGAAAGTATTAAGTCAGATGCACGATGTCATGAATTTATAGTCGAATTTAACCAATGCTGC
Source organism: Breviolum minutum Mf 1.05b.01 (assembly GCA_000507305.1). Classification (NCBI taxonomy): domain Eukaryota; class Dinophyceae; order Suessiales; family Symbiodiniaceae; genus Breviolum; species Breviolum minutum. Next base: position 85,483 of record DF239932.1, on the reverse strand, counting down.
TTCGATATTTTCTTCTTGTTTGGAACCTGGTGTGTGGAAACGGAAGAAGTTTTGTGAGTCCAGTGGGCCACAGAATATTTTTCAGCGTGGTGAAAGGGGGCATCACGGTGTTGGGGTTGCCATTCACAAACGCGCGTTTTTTTTTCCAAGAAATCGATTCACTTTTCTTCAGCGCACTTTCCAGTAGAGTTTGCCACTTGCAATTCACCTGGGGCACGACATACAATTGGGCATTCAGACGATGACGTGGAAGATGTGTACACTTTGCTCGGGTTTCTCCTGTTTCCGACAACTTGGCATTCAGAGGATATCAGAGGATTTCAATGCTTGCGTGTCAGCAGTGGTTTGTTTTGGAGGTGGTCACCGTACACTGTACAAGGCGGGGCGGATGAAAATCCATAAGGGCGTTGATGAGGCAGGTTTGGTGGCAGAACTTTTGAAGAAATCGCCTGATGATTTCCAAGCAGACTTACTTTTTGCGTT